>JAVHLU010000524.1:0-55944 GCA_036785755.1 Colletotrichum ledebouriae | reverse complement strand
TCGTTCCTATTATTAATAACGCTCTATACCTATTAAAGATTAAATAAGGTACTAAACTTAGTACCTTATTACCCTTTACGTCTAATAGATACCTTAAGCTAAAGACTTATAATTAACTATAAGTAGCCTTTTTAATATTATTATATAAGGATCTAATATATTATATTATTTTAACCTTTTAGATTATAAGCTTATAATACTTATTTAGTTATTAGAACTTTTGATTGATAAATAAGTAGAGATCTCTAATCTAACTAATAAGAAAGCGCTTATAAACTAAGGCGTAATTAAGGATAGCTTAATACTAAATTAGGGAGATATTTATAAAGGGAATATTAACTTAAATAAAAAAAATAGATATAACTAAGCTTAAAAGCTTATTAGTAGTTATTACTAAAGAAGGAGTATATATCTATAACTAAGATACTAAATCTATCTGATACCTTAAAGAGGTTATATTATATTACTTTACTATTTAGAAGGATAAAGGGCTAATTAACCTTCTAGAAGATTAATACCTTAAGGTTAAACTTATTAAAAGATACTAGAATATAAATATTAAATATTAACCTTATCTTATTAATAAAAAAGATAAAGAACTTATTAATAAAACCTTAGATAATCTTTATACTTAAGACTATATAGAATAAGGTAACTCTAGACCTATACTATTCAGAGCCCTAGTTTTTATAATATAGCGAATTATAGATAGTAAGCATAAGGGCTAAATAGTTATAGACCTATATACTCTTAATAAGGCTACGATCCCTAATATATACCTTATACTATTATAATAAGATATTATTAAACGCTTCTATAGTAAACTATAGACTACTATAGTTAATACTTAATCTTCTTTTTATTAATTCCTTATTAAGAAGTAATATTAAGATTGATTTATTATAATTAGCTATTATAGATAAGAATGCGTAAAGGTAATACTTATAGGATTCTATAATTCGCTTACTCACGCTTAATATATTATGGATAAACTCTTATAACTATATAAGGAATATTCCTATATATTTGTTAGTAATATTATTATTACTTTGGAAGACCTTAAGACTTACCTTAGGTACCTCGATATAATCCTTGATCTTTACTAATATTAGACTCTCGCTCTTTATAAAGAAGTGATTTATTAGATATCTTTCTATTAAGCTACTTAGCCTTATTGCTAATATACTTAGATTATTAAATATATAAGATTATATCAATATTATTAAGAAGATTAAGTACCCCTGTAAGCCTTACTAGCTTAAATACTAGATAGGGGTAATAGGTTTTCTATAATATATAATACTATATTATAGTAATTATATTTAACTACTCTAATAATATAAAACAGCAATACTTATTAAAGCCTAAGCTTAAGGAAAGGATAAAGGTACTATAAGAAAGGTTTTTTTCTAGAAGAAAAGCTTTAAACCTATACTAGATGAAGTAACTAGCTTTAATAATATTAAAAACGTATTAATAGTAGATAATACCTTATATTATCATAATCCTAATAAATAGCTATTTCTCTAGCTAGACTTATTGAAGGAATATAGGTACTCTATAATAATCTTTTAGCTAGCTAATTATATTAAATAGAAGCCTTATAACCTTAATTAGCGTACTAATATATACTTGATTACTTATATTAGTAAAGCCCTTAACTAGGCTAAATAGAAATATTAGCCTACTAAACTTAAAGTAACTTATATAATTTAGGTAGTAAAGAAGTATTAGCTAATATTATATTTATTAAGATAAGACCTTATAATTATACTTATTAATTACTTAGTAATATATAATATTATTAAATAAATGTCGCTATAATTAGAGAATAAGACGAGGTCTAACCTATAACTTATATTATTATTAGAATACCTTAGCTAATTCTCCCTAGTATATTATTATATCCCTAGAATATTAAATATTATAATGGATATATTATTACACCTACTTATAACTAAAATCCCTATTAAAGATATTAGGGAACTTAATAAGATATCAAATAATATACTAATAAGTATTAACTCTATAATGAAGGTATCTCTTAATAATAACTTTGAGGCTAAGCTTATCTAATTCTATACTAACTCTAAGTCCTAGAGTAGAGTATATAAAATATTTTATAAAACGATAGATAATATAGACCTTAACTTTATTATAAATAATAGTCTTCTTTACTATATTAACCCTTATACTAATAAGTAAAGGCTCTATATTTTAAAAGAGTTAGTAACGCTATTTATTAAAGAAGCTTATAATAAGTATTATTACTTTAGTAAGGATTAAATATGGAGAGCTATTAACAAATACTTTTATATATTATATCTTAAATTATAAGTTAATAACTATATAGCTAATTACTTATAACATAGAATAATAAATATAGAATATTAAATACTACTTTGTATAATATAGCTAATATTAATACTAGCTATCCCCTTCTATATAATCACTATAGACTTTATTATTAGACTTCCTAAAGTACCTTTATAATATTAAGGCTATAAGGTGGAGAGCTTCCTATTACTTAATATAATACTTATTATAACTAATAGGTTCTCTAAAGTAATACTCCTTCTCCTAGGTTACTTAATATATCTTACTAAGATCTAGGGATACCTTCTTCTTTATAACCTCTAGTATAGTAACTAGGGAATCCTAAATGCTATTATATCTAATTATAGCTATAAGTTCTTATGAAAATTCTAGACCATACTTTAGGCTAAACCATATACTAAATTAAGATGATTAATAATATACTACCCTTAGACTAATAGTATTTTAGAATAAAATAATTAAATTATTAAACTAGCTATTTATTACTTTCTTAACTTTATTAGTAATAACTAAGTGAAATTACTGTTAAGCCTCCAACATAACCTTAATAACGCTTACTTATAAGTTATTAGTTACTTACTAAACTAAATTCTATATAGGATAAATACTAATAACGCGTTAAATATCTTAAGTAATACTAATCCTAAGATAAACTATAAAATCTTCTAAGAGGAAGCTAAAGTTTTGATTATAATAGCCTAGCTATATATAAAGGATTAATATAATAAGAAATATTATTTTATTACATTTAAGCTAAGTAATTAGGTATATCATAAAATAAAATTAGGATATTATTTACTAAGATAGCTAAATCTAAAGTATAGCTACTAGTATACCTTATTGAAGGTCCTTAAATATATTAGTAAGTTAGTATACTATCTTAATATTCTATTTAATATAAATATTTATCTAGTTATATCTATTATCTAACTTATATTAATATTAGCTCCTAGTAGTAACCTATTTTGTTACTAAGATAACTACTAAAGACTAGTTAATATTAAGGAAAATAATAATATTTATTAGCTTAAAGTATATAAGTATTTTAAGATTAAGGGTATCCTTAAGAACTAAACTCTTATATAAGGAAAGGTATAATACTTAGTTAAATAAAAAAGCTATCTGTTAATATATACTATTTGAATAGATAAAGATATTATAAATCTAAATAAACGTATTATTATTTTTAAAAGTAAGGAATAATAAATAGAATAGCTCTATAGATAAGTATAAGCTTATAAACCTAGTTAATAGGGTATTAAACTAGTCTTAAAGCCTAGTTAAAAACTACTAAAGTACCTAAGAGGAAGGCTTTAAAGGAACCCTATAGAATAATAAGATATATATTATAAATAAGGAAACTGTTACTTAAAGCGCCTTAAATAGACAAGTAAACTAGAAAGAATATTATAACTAAGGCCTTATTATAAAATAAAGACGTTTAGCGCGCTTAGCGCGTCTAAGGGCTTTATCCTAACAATAGCGATATTCACGCCTAGCCTAATAATAGCAATATTTACGCGTAGCCTATTAGTAATAATAACTACGTCTATTAGGCCTTCCCGCTTAAATACCTTCTACCCTTAGTATTATAAGAACCTTTATAAATATAACTACCCTCCTTACTTGATAGTTAATCCCTACTCTTATTTAACTAATAAGAAAAATTAGCACTTAAGTATATGTATATATAATAAATTTATATTACTAAGTAACCCTATCAGTTATTACTACTACTTTCGCTAGCCTAGTATTAAGCAGACCTTTCTCTATATATATATATTCCTACTAAGACCATTACTACCTTTATCCCCTTTATCTTATAATTATTATACTTACTCCTCGTATTTTATTACTATTATCCTCCTCTAGATATTATAAGATATTATATAAATATCCCATAAAACCCTATATAAAGAAGACCTACAAAATACATTATAACTAATAATACTTAATAATATACTATATAATATAGCATAGTATATTATAGTACTAATAATACTATCTATACTATGGATAGAAAGGTCTAGAAAGTCCTAGAAAGCCTTATCTTTAATATGCTTTCTAGCTGAGAACTAAAAGGGTTTAAGCTATAACTTTAACATATAACTAAGCATAAGTAGGCTAAATACCTACGAAATCTACTATATAAGCTATTATATAAGTAATCATATGATAGAAGCCTCTGGAAGGGCTAGAATAAGTATAAATAACTTCTCTCTCCCCTACCTAGCTAGTTACTAGTTAATAAGCCGAAATAATACGTCTTTTAATACCCATATTATTACCTAAGCTACCTAGGGAATTACGTTATATGATTACGTAACCTAAGAGGGGCCTCTAGCCACTGCATAGTGATTTTACCTACTCAAGTGCAATAGACCTTCTAACTCCGCGCCTCCTAACAATATATAGCCTTTAGTTACGTGATTCTTTCCTAACTATAGCTATACTTATATATACCTATTATACTAGATAGCCTTATAATCTTTAACTTATATTAATAATAACGTGGTTTTTAATTATTCAAACTATAAAACTATTAACTTATCCTCTCGCGTACTACCCGCGCTACTAATACTACCTCTATTACTGCTTTATCCGCTAGTAGTCCTCTTATTTAATTAGGTTAGCTAACTCCTCTATAGCTATGCTATTATTAGTAACGCTCTCTCTATTAGTTAGCGCAAGCTATACTTACTAACCCCTAATAAGCCTAAGCTACCTAGGCTACCTCTGCCTTAGTAATATAGAGGACCTACTTAAAGAAGGGCTACTCTATAGGGTATATAATAACCTACTAAACTTCTACTACTAAGTTTACTTACTTAGCTCTAATACTATTATACCTTATAGAGTCCCCTATAGGGGTATTAAAGTAAGCCCTCTTAAGGGTTATATTAATAATATACTCTCTATATAAAGCAGAGTAGTTAATAAAAGAGTAGGTTTTATTAATTATATTAAGGCTAAACTCTCTAGTAATCCCCTCTATATTATTTATACTAAAAGGCGTATCTTACTTAAGCTTAGTATATATATATATATAGGGTTTAGTATTAATATAGTTAAGGGATAAGGATAAGGAAGAGGGAGAGGTATAAGGCCCTACTTATAATAGTAGAGCTTCTTATACTTCTAGCTATAAGAACCTCTTAGGAAAGACCTCTCTAGTTAAGGAGTTACTTCTTATATAATAGCGTTTATAATACTTTTAGTACTTTACTAGAAGGTTAACCTTTTAAGTTAAGGAGTTATCTTATATAGTAGCTTTTACCTTACTAGAAGGTTTAGCGAGGGTATTACTAAGAGAGCCTTAGTAGCCCGTTTAGCTCTAATATAATTAGCCCTAGTATAGCGCGCGTCCGACTTTATATAAGGGTTTACTTATAAGTAGTAGGAACGTATAGGGTTCCTATATAGTATGCGAGAGGATAGGTCGATAGTTTTATAGTTTGAATAATTAAAAAATACGTTATTATTAATATAAAGTTAAACATCGTAAGGCTATCTAGTATAATAGGCACGTATAAGTATAACTATAGTTAGGAAAGTTATAATCATATAACTAAAGGCTATGTATTATTAGGAGGCGCGGAGCTAGAAGGTCTATTGCACTTAAGCAGGTAAAATCACTATGCAGTGGCCAGAGGCCAGAACTTAGGTATAGTTAGTATAGAAGATAATAAGGCTAAGGCTTATATATTATACTTCTAACTAGCCCCCTTTTTATATAAGGAGCTTAAATATTAGAAAATTAAGATCTAAAGACTAAGGGATATAGTTATAGAAGCGGAATACTTATAGGAGATATATTACTAATAGGGTAGCGAGACCTTATAGAGCGAAAATAGGAAGCGATATATAAGCGAGGAGTATATACTAAGGGTCCCCCTTATAGCGAGGGCGAGCTAAAAGGGGGGCTAGTAGAGCTCTAGCTATAAGACTACGCGAGATTCCTAGAGCTTAATATTTTACTAACTAATTAGTAGTATATTATAAGGATCTAATAGGGGCTAGCTTATATTTAGCCCTAATATATAACTTCTAACGTCTAACCCCTTAGTATATTTTAGCTATAAGAAGAAAGGGTATAAGAGAGCAGACTACTTAAATAAATAATAAAGTATAAATAAAATACTAGTAGAATACTAAGTATTTATTAAGAAGGTAAGGGTTAATATAATCTAATCTATAAGAGAGGTTAAGGAACTCGACCTATTAGAAAACGAGTAAGCTAGGGGATTATACTAATAACCCCTATACTTATATTAAAACTAGATACTTTCTTAAGGGGAGATATTATAAAAGGATAGGTAATTATACTCTAGAATATTACTAAATAAGAAATAGTAGTAGATATAGATTCCTATTCCTAAGTTAATATTATTAGTAATTAACTAATAAAGTCCTTATAATTATAACTTATAGTAGTACGCGCCCCTATATTAGA
Source organism: Colletotrichum ledebouriae (assembly GCA_036785755.1). NCBI lineage: Eukaryota > Fungi > Ascomycota > Sordariomycetes > Glomerellales > Glomerellaceae > Colletotrichum > Colletotrichum ledebouriae. The sequence continues at coordinate 49,154 of JAVHLU010000524.1, read as the reverse complement.
AGGGTTTAATAGGTCCTCTATAATAAGCTAGAATACGTACTAGTTAACCTTCTTCTTTATTAACTTAAGGGGATAACTAAGGAAGATATAATAACTCTTTACTAAGGCTTCCCGCCCTAAAGGAGTAGGGGACCTCCTCTTATTATAATACTCTATAAGAAAGAAGGGTATTATAATTAATACCTAGATAAATACCTAGGGATATAAGCACCTTAGTATTACTAAGCTATTAGTATTTATATAAGAGATTATAGAGAATAGCTAGAGGGCTTATATTATATATATATTAAGGAATATTACCCCTTATAAGTTACTAATAGAAGCCCTAGGTAAAGAAAATACCTTAGAGAGCAAAGTAGAATTACTACTAAAGCTTTTTAGTAAATAAGTAATATTTAATAAGTAGTTAGTAAAGAATTACCTAGCCCTAGAGGGTGCGGAATATATTATTAACTTAGTTAAAGAGAAGAAACCTCTATATAGGCCTATTTACTTACTATATAAGTACTAGCTAGAGGAGCTCTACTAATATATTACTAATAACTAAGTAATAGGGCGGATTTAACCCTTAATAAGCGAAGTAGGCGCCCTTATTCTCTTTATACCTAAGAAGGATAGATCTTTTTACTTTTATATAAATTATTAAGGCTTTAATAAGATAATACTAAAGAACTAATATCTACTCCCCCTTATTAGTAAGCTATTAAATAGGCTTTAGGGAGTGAAATAGATCTTAAAGATTAACCTTTAAGATATATACTACTATATCTATATTAAGCTAGAAGACTACTAGAAAATAGCTTTTAGGACTTATTATAAGTACTTTAAATATATTATTATACTATTTAGATTTATAAACGCCCTAGCGATATTCTAGGTATATATTTATTAAGCGCTTATTAAGCTACTAGATACTTATTATATTATTTATATAGATAATATTATAATTTACTCTAAGATAAGAGAGTAGTATATAAAGGACTTTTACTAAGTACTCTATAAGCTTTACTAGTAGGTATTTTATATTAAGCTTAGGGCCTCTGGCTACTGCATAGTGATTTTACCTACTTAAGTGCAATAGACCTTCTAACTCCGCGCCTCCTAACAATATATAGCCTTTAGTCACGTGATTATAACTCTCCTAACTATAGCCGCACTTATATATACCTATAGCCTCACGATCTTTAACTTTATATTAATAATAACGTGGTTTTTAATTATTTAAACTATAAAACTATCGACTTTTCCTCTTGCATATTACCCGCGCTGCTATTAAATACCGCCTCTATTACTACTTTATCTACTAGCAGCTATACTATCGTTAGTAACGCTCTCTCTATTTAGCGCAAGCTATACTTATTAATATTCGCCTAGGCTGCCTAGGCTACCTCTACCTTAGTAATATAGAGGACCTACTTAAAGAAGGGCTACTCTATAGGGTATATAATAACCTACTAAACTTCTATTACTAAGTTTACTTACTTAGCTTTAATACTATTACGCCTTATAAAGTCCCCTATAGGGGTATTAAGGTAAGCCCTCTTAAGGGTTATATTAATAATACGCTCTCTATATATAGCGGAGTAGTTAATAAAGGAGCGGGTTTTATTAATTATATTAAGGCTAAACTCTCTAGTAATTCCCTCTATATTATTTATACTAAAGGGTATACCTTACTTAGGCTTAGTAAATTTATATATAAGGTTTAGTATTAATATAGTTAAGTAATAAGGATAAGGATAAGGGAGAGGTATAAGGCCCTGCTTATAATAGTAGAGCTTTTTATACTTCTAGCTATAAGAACCTCTTAGGAAAGACCTCTTTAGTTAAGGAGTTACTTCTTATATAGTAGTATTTATAATACCTTTAGTACCTTATTAGAAGGTTAACCTTTTAAGTTAAGGAGTTATCTTATATAATAGCTTTTACCTTACTAGAAGGTTTAGCGAGGGTATTACTAAGAGAGCCTTAGTAGCCCGTTTAGCTCTAATATAATTAGCCCTAGTATAGCGCGCGTCCGACTTTATATAAGGGTTTACTTATAAGTAGTAGGAACGTATAGGGTTCCTATATTACTTTCCTTAACTAGTAGAAGGTATAGGTTAAAATACCTATATAGTATTTCCCGAATTATACTTGCGAACTAAGTGAATTTGTTATAGTCTTTTTGCGAAGGGGCTATAGCGTAATTCCGAACTTAATATATTAAGCTTAGTAAGTATAGGTTCTACTAATAATAAGTAGAGTTCCTAGGGTATATTATTATACCTAAAGGTATATTAATAAACTAAACCCGCGTCTAAGCTATTATAAAATAGAAGCTACTTAAGATATATAAGGAGATCTAAGTATTCCTAGGATTCTCTAATTTCTACTATAAGTTTATTATAAGCTATTTAGGTATTATAGCCCCTATAACGTTCCTACTAAAGGGTAATAAGAATAGTAAGAAGGGAAGCGAATTCTACTAGCTAGAAGAGGCCTAATAGGCTTTTGAATAGCTCTAAGCTGCTTTTTACTTAGTAACTATTCTCTAATATTAGGACCTAACCTATAAAATAAGGGTTAAAATAGATATTTCTATAAAAGCTATATCTAATATCCTATTATAATATATTAATAGCTAGTAATAACTAGTTACTTATTATTTATAAAAGCTTAGTAATACTAAGTAGCGTTAGGGAGTAAGCTAATAAGAGCTTCTTATTATAATTAAAAGCCTAAACTACTAGGCTCACTACCTTTAGGGTATATTAAAGAAGTTTATAATCCTAATAGATTACTAGGCGTTAAAAGGAGTTATTAATATAATATAAGAGTATAGCTATAGGCCTAAACTAGGAAGGGCTAGAATACTAAAACGTAGGTATACGTAGTTATATTAAACTATTACTTAACCTTCTAAGTCTCTAGCTTATAGAGTTTTCTTAAGGGTATATATATTTACTACTAATTCGCTAATATTTTACTAATAGCGTTAGCTCTATACCCTATACCTGCTATTATTCTTTATAATTAACCCCCCCTCTAAAGCTTTAGTCCCTAAGGCGTACTATTAGGGTAATATAGCTCTATATTATTATAGATATTATTACTAACTATAGGGCGGCGTCTCTATACCTTTATTATATTATTTGCTCTCGCCCTCTACGCTAGATCTAGGTAGTTATAACGAATAATATATTTTTATTTTCCTAGCGCGTTATAGGTATTTTTAAATTTTAATTATTACTATTATTTTTTAATTAGTTACTAATAGTTATATAATCGTTTAGTAGTATATAACTAGTAATTATTTAGCCTTATTACCTAGCGACTTAAAATATAAAAGGGTATCTTCTTTTTAAGGTCTCTAACTTAGTTAGAATTTCTCCTCTTTATAATCTTTTTTAGTCTAGTTACTTCTCCTATTTTAATACCTATTTCGTAAGCTTTTATTATAATTATTAAGTTCTCTCCCTTTTTCTTCTAATCTTATTTATATCCCTTTCTAGCCTCTTACTAATAGTTCTTTATAATATCTTATATTATATATATAAGTATAGTTCTTAATAAATACCTCTATAATCCTAAGATCTTTTCTAGCGATCTTACTAGTAATACTAATAATAGCTATTCTTATCTTAGCTATCTTTATAAAATATATTAAAGTATTATCTACCTTTACTATATATATAGCGAGTACGCGTAGAAGTATATCTATTATAACTTTAATAAGAAGAAATATACTATTATAAGTCTCTACTAATTTACTAATAGGTTACTATATATTAACGTTTTTAAGGTCCTTTAGGAGCTTTAGGGCGTAGCCTAGATAACTTAGAATATATTCTACTAGATTTAGATCTAGTAGCATAATAGCGTCCTAACCCCTCTTTATTATTATTATATTCTAGCTACGCTTAGTAATTATTTAGTAATATAGAAGTATATTACTAAGCTTATCTATAATCCTACTACTAGTAATAGTAGCTATAATATAGAGTAGCTTTAGCTCTAGGAGCTCGCCTTAATCTATAAGTACCTCACGCTTAATATCCTAGTCTGTATAAGCTATTACTCGCTATTCCCTTACTAATTATATCTTACTAACTACTAGGTTTTAAGTTAATACCTTTTATAATAGCGTTAATATTTTTTAGCGCCTAAACGCTACCTAGCTACTATATATTTATAATAATAATCCTATTAACTACCTCTATAACGAGATTAACTACCTACTTAATAACCATTTAATAAAGCTAGTCCTTATATATACCTATAAGCGTAATATTACCTTTTTCCCTAGGTTCTATAAGGAGCTTTAGGAAAATCTCGCTAAGTATATTATTAGTAATATCCCCTCTTATTTTATTACTATTACTAGTACTCGCTCTATTTCCCGCGCCTCCTATCTTAGTACCCCTACTAAGTATAGCTAAAGTAGTAGCAAAGAGTTAGTAAAGAAGACTAAGAGAGCTAAGGTTATTATTACTATTTCTAATAGTAATAGTTCTAGTAGCGAGTTAAGTAGTAGCGCTAGTAGCAAGTTAGCTAGTAGTTAGCCTATAGGTAGTAATAGTAGGGATACTAATAGCGCTAGTTTAGCAATTAGTTACTATAATAGTTATAATAGTACTACTCGTAGTTATAGCGGTTATAGTAGTTACCCCTATAGCTATCCTAAAAAGTTAATAACTAATTAGATAGTTAGCTCTTTTCCCCTTTTATAGGATAATACCCCTTTTTACTATAGCCTTAGTAATAACTTACTACTTAATTTAATTAACGTTTTACTTCTAATTTAAGTTCTATTTTATAGTCTTATAGTTTATAATTACTAACTTATTATAGTAGTTTTAGTAACTAGTTATCCTACTTCTTATAAGCTCTCTTATATTATTTATTAAACTTATAAATAGCCTCTTATATATTTACTAAGTTCTCTATAGGCTCTTATATATTATATTCTATAGGCTATCCTACTTACTTATTTTATAGTTCTAGTAAGGTAACTAAGAATATATTATATATTCCTTAGTACTATAATAGTAGATAAACTCTATATACTTATATACTAACTAGTTCTATAATAGCTATTTATATAAACCTAAGCGCTAGTTTTTTATTCTTAAACTAGAAGTTCTTTACTAATAGCCTAATAACTTATTCCTAATAATAGGTTTATTCCTTATACCTCGCGTTATAATACTTAGCTTATACCTTAGTAGCTTTCTATTACTATTCCTAAGCCCTCTTATAAAGCCTCGAAATATATTTAATTCGCTCTCTTATACCCTATATTATAACCCTATTTATAGGGGTTATATATTCTATATAACGCAGGTAGTAGCTATATAAGGCCTCTATTAGTAAGTAGCTAGTAGTGCTATAGTAAATTTATGTATATAAACGTAGCCTTAGGTAACTAGATAGCCTATTCTTATAGTAAGTTGCTAGTATATACTTATAAATACTTCTCTAATATCTAGTATATCCTTTTAAACTACTTATTAGTCTAGGGGTAATATATAGTAAAGAGGTAGCGCTTAATAGCCCTCTCTCTTATAAATTCCTCTTAAAACTAGCTAATAAGGAGCTTATCTTAGTTACTAATAATACTCTCTAGGATATTAAAATAGTACTTAACTTATTTATAGATAATCCGCGCTAACTTAGTAGCTATTAGCTGCTTTATTATTAGGATAAATATAGCGAACTTAGTTATCTAGTATATAATAATAAGAACTACGTTATACTCCCTGCTTTTATATTAATAGCTTAGTAGTAATCTAGTAATAAAGTCTATACTAATTTCCTAAAATAGGTACGCTAGTAGGGGTAGTAGGTATAACTTTCTATAAGGCTTATACCTCGGAACGTAGATCCCTTAGTATATATAGCACCCCGTAACGTAATTATATATATCTATAACTAAGTTTAGCTAATAGAACTTCCTCGAGATTAACTTAATAATCTTATTTACCCCTATATAACCCGCCCTGTAGTTATTATAGTATTAGCAAAGGATTTTAAGTCTTAGGGACCTCTCCTATAATATCTCTAACCTTCCCTTATAGAGTAAGGTTCTATAGTTATTAATTATATAGCCCCTATAATCGCTAGCTAGTCTATATACCCTCTCTAATTAGGTTTAGTAGTATAAGTTATTAGCTTATAGTCTATAGATAAGACTTTCTATTACTTTAGAGGGTTACTAATTATATACTATTTTACTTATTATAAGCTTCCTTATAACTTAGTATAGGATATACTACTATATTATAATAACCCTAGCTCTAAGCGAGTCCTCTAAGTTAATAACCTCTCGCTAAGTGTTCCCCGCGTCTTCCCTTGCTCTTTAGTATTAGGTTATTATAACTACTATAATTATAGTAATATTAGTATATTATAGAGCGCTATGCTAACTAGAGACTAAGGTATCTCTACCCCTAGAGCTATCCGTTTAAAAGGGGCGTTATTTTATACTAGCCCTTATAATATTAATAAATACTTTTAAGGTCTCTATATTATCTTATAAAATAGTAATACTTATCTAGAGGTTTACTAATAAGTTATTAATAAACCCTAGCTTCCTTACTAAGGTTAGGAGTATATTATTATATTTTACCTCCCCCTCTATATAGTCTAGCCTCTTAAATAGCTTATTTACTAGGTTTATAACCCCTAACTTATACTCTAGGTTAAAATTAAATACTAAGAGTTTATATACCTATCTAGCGAGCCTTCCATAAAGGTCCTGCGATAATATATATAAGGAACAATAGCGGGTACAGGGTATAGAGCCAACGCTATTAGCAAAACATTAGCAAATTAGTAGTAAATATATATACCCTTAAGAAAACTCTATAAGCTAGAGACTTAGAAGGTTAAATAATAGTTTAATATAACTATATATACCTATGTTTTAGTATTCTAGCCCTTCCTAGTTTAGGCCTATAGCTATACTCTTATAACTCTATTACTTCTACCTTAATTTAAGAAACTAGTGCTAGTTAGAATATTTAAAATAAACTAGTAATAATATACTAATAAATTAGTAATAGAGTTTAATTATAATAAACTCTAGGCTAAATATATAGAATATAATTAATAGGGTCTTAGCTAATATAATATAGGTTACTCGCTAAGCCCTAAGATATAAGGAATATAGCGCGGATACTATAGTAAGGGGATAGATAACCCTAGTAATAATATAATAGGAAAGATAACCCTAAGGGGGCAGGCCTAGTCCTAGATAGTACTAAAGCAGGTAGACCTACCCTTACTTAATAAATAAATAGTAAGTAGTAGCTAATAGGGCACCCTGCCTAAGACCCCCTAAGAAGCTAGCGTCTTAGGTATCCTTACCTAAGTAATAGGATTACTATAGAGATAGTAAGAGAGTCTTATAGAGTAGATATATCTATAATAGTAGTAATATAAAGAATAAACTACTACCCTACTATAGGAACTTACTAACTACCTAGCGATAAGGTACTTATAGAGAGAATATAAGAAACCCCCTATATATTACTACTATACTATAAGTAAGGACTTTATTATAGACTAGGTTAGTAACTAGATCTAAGTACTTAAAAATAGATACTAACTACGCGCTAGTAGTATACTAGAGTAATAGATCTAATAGGTGCTTATAAAGATAAGCTCGTCCCTATAGACCTAGTAGTAATACTATAGGGCTAGGCTAGAAGGAGACCTAGCTTAGGCTAACTTTATAGCGTTTATTTACTAATAATATATTAACCTAGAGCTTTAAGAGTATAGGTATTATAAAAAGCTAGATATAATAAGGTAGAAGGAGATATAGTTATTAATATAGTTCTTTACTAAATAGTTAGTAATATATTAGAACTTAGGTATAATTAGTATAAAAGATAGTAAGGCTAAGGCTTATATACTAGACTTCTAACTAGCCCCCTTTTTATATAAAGAGCTTAAATATTAGAAAGTTAAAATATAAAGACTAAGGGATATAACTATAGAAGTAGAATACCTATAGGAGATATATTACTAATAGGGTAATAAGACCCTATAGAGCGAAAGTAGGAAGTGATATATAGGTAAAGAGTATACGCTAAAGGTCCCCCTTATAATATAGGCAAGCTAAAGGGGGGGCTAGTAGAGCTCTAGCTATAAAACTACGTGAGGTTCCTAGAGCCTAATACCTTATTAACTAGTTAGTAGTATATTATAGGGATTTAATAGGGGCTAGCTTATATTTAGCCTTAATATATAACCCGCGATATCTAACCCCTTAGTATACTTTAGCTATAAGAAGAAAAGGTATAGGAGGGTTAACTACCTAGATAAATAATAAAGCGCGAATAAAATACTAATAAAATACTAAGTATTTACTAAGAAGGCGAGGGTTAATATAATTTAATTTATAAAGGAGGTTAAAGAACTTAACCTATTAGAAAATAAATAGGCCGGGGGATTATACTAGTAACCCCTATACTTATATTAAAACTAAATAACCTCCTAAGGGGAGATATTATAAAGGGATAGGCGATTATTCTCTAGAATATCGCTAAATAAGAAGTAGTAATAGATATAGATTCCTATTCCTAAGTTTATATTATTAATAGTTAACTAGTAAAGTCCCTATAACTATAACTTATAGTAGCGCGCGCCCTTATATTAGAGGGGTTTAATAAGTCCTTTATAATAAACTAGAATATATACTAGTTAATCTTCTTCCTTATTAACTTAAGGGGATAACTAAGGAAGATATAGTAACTCTTTGCTAGGGCTCCCTACTCTAAAGGAGTAGGGGACCTCCTCCTATTATAATACTCTATAGGAAGGGAGGGTATTATAATTAATACCTAGATAAGTACCTAGGGATATAAGCGCCTTAGTATTACTAAGCTATTAGTATTTATATAGGAGGTTATTAAGAATAGCTAGAGGGCTTATATTATATATATATTAGGAAATATTACCTCCTATAAGCTATTAATAGAGGCCCTAGGCGAGGAGGATACCTTAGAGGGTAAAGTAGAATTACTACTAGAGCTACTTAGTAAATAAGTAATATTTAATAAGTAGTTAATAAAGGAATACCTAGCCCTAGAAGGCGTAAAATATACTATTAACTTAGTTAAAGGGAAGAAACCTCTATATAAGCCTATTTACTTATTAAATAAGTACTAGCTAGAGGAGCTTTGCTAATATATTACTAATAACTAAGTAATAGGATAGATTTAACCCTTAATAAGCGAGGCGGGCGCCCCTATTCTCTTTATACTTAAGAAGGATAGATCCTTATACTTTTATATAGACTATTAAGGCTTTAATAAGGTAATACTAAAAAACTAATATCTACTCCCCCTTATTAGTAAGCTATTAGATAAGCTTTAGGGAGCGAAATAGATCTTAAAGATCGACCTTTAAGATATATACTATTATATCTATATTAAGCTAGAAGACTACTAGAAGATAGCTTTTAGGACTTATTATAGGTATTTTAAATATATTATTATACTATTTAGACTTATAAATACCCTAGTAATATTCTAAGTATATCTTTACTAAGCGCTCGCTAAGCTACTAAATACTTATTATATTACTTATATAAATAATATTATAGTTTACTCTAAGATAAGAGAGTAATATATAAAGGACTTTTACTAAGTACTCTATAGGCTTTACTAGTAAGCGTTATATACTAAGCTTAGTAAGTATAGGTTCTACTAATAACGAGTAGAGTTCCTAGGGTATATTATTATACCTAAAGGTATATTAATAGACTAAACCTATATTTAAGCTATTACTAAATAAAAGCTGCCTAAGATATATAGAGAGGTCTAAGTCTTCCTAGGATTCTATAATTTCTACTATAAGTTTATTATAAGCTATTTAGGTATTATAGCCCCTATAATATCCCTATTAAAAGGTAGTAAGAATAATAAGAAGGGAGGCGAATTTTACTAGCTAGAAGAGGCTTAATAAGCCTTTAAATAGCTCTAAGCTACCTTCTACTTAGTAACTATTCTCTAATATTAGGACCTAATTTATAAAATAAGAGTTAAAATAGATATTTCTATAAAAGCTATATCTAATATCTTATTATAATATATTAATAGCTAGTAGTAACTAGTTACTTATTATTTATAGAAGCTTAGTAATATTAAGTAGTAGTAGGGAGTAGGCTAATAGGAGCTTCTCGCTATAGTTAAAAGCCTAGACTACTAGGCTTATTACCTTTAGGGTATATTAAAAAAGTTTATAATCCTAATAGATTACTAGGCGCTAAAGGGAGTTATTAGTATATTAGTATAAGACCTTTAGGGAAGGCTTGCTAGATAGGTATATAAACTCTTAGCGTTTAACTTTAACTTAGAGTATAGGTCGGGGGTTATAAACCTAGTAGATAGGCTATCTAGGAGGCTAAATTATATAGAGGGGGAGGTAAAATATAATAATATACTTCTAACCCTAGTAAGGAAGCTAGGGTTTATTAGTAACTTACTAGTAGACCTCTAGATAAGTATTACTACTTTATAAGGTAATATAGAGACCTTAAAAGTATTTATTAATATTATAAGGGCTACTATAAAATAATACCCCTTCTAGATAGATAGCTCTAGAGGTAGAGATACCTCGGTCTCTAGTTAGTATAGCGCTCTATAGTATATTAATACTACTATAACTATAGTAGCTATAATAACTTAATACTAAAGAGTAAGAGAAGACGTAGAGAACGCTTAGCGAGAGGTTATTAACCTAGAGGACTTACTTAGAGCTAGGGTTACTATAGCGTAGTAGTATATCCTATGCTAAGTTATAAGAGAGCTTATAATAAGCGAAATAGCGTATAGTTAGTAACCTTCTAAAGTAATAGAAAGTCTCGTCTATAGACTATAAGCTAATAACTTATATTACTAGACCTAATTAGAGAGGGTATATAGACTAGCTAGTAATTATAGGGGCTATATAATTAATAGCTATAGAACCTTATTCTATAAGAGAAGGTTAGAGATACCCTAGGAGAGGTCCCTAAGACTTGAAATCCTTTACTAATACTATAATAATTATAGGGCAGGTTATATAGGGGTAAATAAGACTACTAAGTTAATCTCGAGGAAGTTCTACTAGCTAAACTTAGCTATAGAAATATATAATTATATTATAGGGTGCTATATATACTAAGGGATCTAGGTTCTAAGGTATAAGCCCTATAGAAAGTTATACCTACTACCCCTACTAGCGCACCTATTTTAGGAAATTAGTATAGACTTTATTACTAGACTACTACTAAACTATTAATATAAAGGCGGGGAGTATAACGTAGTTCTTATTATTATATACTAGATAACTAAGTTTGCTATATCTATCCTAATAATAAAGCAGCTAATAGCTACTAAGTTAGTATAGATTATCTATAAATAGGTTGAGTATTATTTTAGTACCCTAGAGGGTATTATTAGCAACTAAGATAAGCTCCTTATTAGCTAATTTTAAGAGGAATTTATAAGAGAGAGGGCTATTAAGCGCTACCTCTCTATTATATATTACCCCTAGATAGATAGGTAGTCTAAAAGGATATACTAGATATTAGAAAAGTACTTATAAGTATATACTAGCGACTTGCTATAAGAATAGGCTATCTAGTTACTTAAGGCTAAGTTTATATATAATAATAGTTACTATAGTACTACTAGCTACTTACTAAAAGAGGCTTTATATAGCTACTACTTATATTATATAGAATATATAACCCCTGCGAATAGGGTTATAGTATAGGGTATAAGGGAGCGAATTAAATATATCTTAAGGCTTTATAAAAAGGCTAAGGAATAGTAATAGAAAGCTACTAAAGTATAAGCTAAGTATTATAACGCGAGGTATAAGGAATAAACCTATTATTAGGGATAAGTTATTAGGCTATTAATAAAGAGCTTCTAGTTTAAGAATAAAAAACTAGCGCCTAGGTTTATATAAGTAACTATTATAGACCTAATTAGTATATAAGCTTATAGAGTTTACTTACCATAATAATACTAAAGGATATATAATATATTCTTAGTTACCTTACTAGAGCTATAAGATAATTACTAAGTAAATAGCGAGGGCTTACTTATATTCCTAGAGCTTAAGGATAAGCTAGAAGAATAGGAGGTAGAAGAGATCGTTATATAGTAAGGTACTAGTAATAATAGATAATACTTAGTTAAATAAGTAGAATAGCTTATAGAATATAATATATAAGAGCCTATTAAGAACTTAGTAAACGCATAAGAAGCTATTTATAAGTTTAATAGATAATTTAAGAGGGCTTATAAGAAGTAGGACGACTAGTTACTAAAACTACTATAATAAGTTAGTAATTATAAACTATAAGACTATAAAATAGAAGTTAAATTAAAAATAAAACGTTAATTAAATTAAGTAGCGAATTATTACTAATATTATAGTGAAAAGGGGTATTATCTTATAAAAGGAGCAAAAGAGCTAACTATCTAATTAGTTATTAATTTCTTAGGATAGCTACGGGGGCGACTACTACGACTACTATAACTATAAGTAGTATTATTATAACTATTATAATAACTAATTACTAACCTAGCGCTATTAGTATCCTTATTATCGCTACCTATAAGCTAACTACTAGCTAACTCGCTACTAGAACTATTACTATTAGAGATAGTAATAATAACCTTAGCTCTCTTAGTCTTCTTTACTAACTCTTTACTATTACTTTAGCTATACTTAGTAGGGGTATAGAGGTAAGAGGTATAGGAGATAAAGCGAGTATTAGTAATAATAATAAAGTAGGAGGGGATATTATTAATAATATACTTAGCGAGATTTTCCTAAAGCTCCTTATAAAACCTAGGGAAGAAGGTAATATTATACTTATAGGTATATATAGGGACTAGCTTTATTAAAGGGTTATTAAGTAGGTAGTTAATCTTATGATAGAGGTAGTTAATAGGATTATTATTATAAATATATAGTAGCTAGGTAGCGTTTAGGTACTAAAGAATATTAATACTATTATAAAGGGTACTAACTTAAAAACTAGTAGTTAGTAAGATATAATTAGTAAGGGAATAGTAAGTAATAGCCTATATAAACTAGGATATTAAGTATAAGGTGCTTATAGATTAAAGTAAGCTCTTAAAGCTAGAGCTACTCTATATTATAGCTATTACTACTAGTAGTAAGATCGTAGATAAGCTTAGTAATATATTTTTATACTACTAAATAGTTACTAAGTATAGCTAGAATATAATAATAATAAAGAGGGGTTAGGATATTATTATACTACTAGATACAGATCTAGTAAAATATATTCTAAGTTATCTAAGCTATACCCTAAAGCTCCTAAGGGACTTATAAAATATTAAAATATAGCAACCTGCTAGTAAACTAATAGAGATTTATAGTAGTATATTTCTTCTTATTAAAGTTATAATAGATATACTTCTATATATATTTACTATATATATAATAAAGGTAGATAATATCCTAATATATTTTATAAAGATAGCTAAGGTAAGGATAGCTACTATTAGTGTTACTAGTAAGATTATTAGAAAGAATCTTAGGATTATAGACGTATTTTATAAGAACTATACTTATATATATAATATTAGATATTATAAAGAGCTAGTAATAAGAGGCTAGAAAGGGAGATAAGCGAGATTAGAATAGAAAAAAGAAAAAGGAGAAAACTTAATAGTTATAATAAAAGCTTATAAAATAAATACTAAAATAGGAGAGGTAGCTAGATTAAAAAAGATTATAAAGAGGAGAAATTCTAACTAGGTTAGAAACCTTAAAAAGAAGATACCTTTTTATATTTTAAGTTACTAGGTAATAAGACTAAATAATTACTAGTTATATATTACTAAATAGTTATATAACTTTTAGTAACTAATTAAAAAATAATAATAATAATTAAAATTTAAAAATACTTATAATACGCTAGGAAAATAAAAATATATTATTTATTATAACTACCTAGATCTAGTATAGAGAGCGAGAGTAAATAATATAATAAAGGCGTAGAGACGCTACCCTATAGTTAGTAATAATATCTATAGTAACGTAGAGCTATATTACTCTATTAGTACGCCTTAGGGATTAAGGCTTTAGAGGGGGGGGTAATTATAAGGAATAATAGCAGGTATAGGGTATAGAGCTATACTATTAGTAAAACGTTAGTAAATTAGTAATAAATATATATACCCTTAAGAAAACTCTATAAGCTAGAGACTTAGAAGGTTAAGTAATAGTTTAATATAACTACGCATACCTACGTTTTAGCATTCTAGCCCTTCCTAGTTTAGGCCTATAGCTATACTCTTATAAATTCCTTAAATTAAGATAAAAGTAATACGACTAATTAATAAGCTAATAATAGTTAGGGTACTAAAGATTAATAGAGTAACTAGCTAAGACCTTATAATATATAATCTATAGAAACCTTACTACTATAATCTATAGAAACCTTATTTACTAACTAGGATAACTAGAACCTTAAGCTAGAGACTAATAATATATATTCTATAAACTAATCTATACTTATATCTTAGATTATATAAGATAATAAGTAACCTAGAGAATACCCTATAAATATTTAATAATAAAGGAAGTATAGGACTAGAATTATAAATATAAATAGAGATAAATAGATTTATTATAAGATTAATAGGGGATTATTTATTTAGTTTTATTTAGTTATTTTATTTATTTAATTATTTATAACGAGGATATTGCTTTTTTTTAAACTAGGGGTTATTATATAATATAGGGTAGGTTACCTACTAGGGTAGACCTTCTCCCCTAGTAGCCCCTACCTATATAATTAGTCTCTCGAGATATATTATACCTAGCTTCATAGAGAGACGTTTGTTTGCCTACTTTAGGTAGTTCTATTACTTCATCGTTTATTACAGAGCCCAGCTCTTTATACCCCCGGTCCCGTCATTGCCCTCCCTTCGACGGTGGCGCTCGCTGACCAGTCACCGAGCAGCCTGCGACGTCTCGAGCTTGCTCGGAGTGGGCCCTTACCATCCTGGCGGGATTTCTGATAACGACGGGTTAGGCAAACTGCAAACCTGCATCAGGTCTGTGAGCCACCGAGCGTGCGGCGGAGGATTCGAACCAGGTTCAGAGACGGGGAAGGGTGTGGTCAGCAAGGCGGGTTATGGTCTAGATCCTGTCCATATCGGGCAAGATGGTCTGGACGTGGGCTCCCAGCCATAAAATATGCCCAGGTTACAGTTCTGACAG
Source organism: Colletotrichum ledebouriae (assembly GCA_036785755.1). NCBI lineage: Eukaryota > Fungi > Ascomycota > Sordariomycetes > Glomerellales > Glomerellaceae > Colletotrichum > Colletotrichum ledebouriae. The sequence goes on along the minus strand of JAVHLU010000524.1, from coordinate 33,905 downwards.
GTTCGTGATTTGGACAAATCGCGTAGTTTCAGGTGACTGCGTGTCATTTCTGCCGCCCTCTGGCAGGGAATGGAATCACGACGTTGATCGCCGATGCTCCATTGTCCCAGCTCAAGGTCGTTGTAGTTGTGACTTCGCATTTGCTGTTTGCTGGTGGAATTGGGCAATGATCCGAGACTTGTTATTGGTGGTCAATACGGTTGCCAGACGTGGCAACATATTCACACAACACATGGTAGGAAACGTCCCTGAAAGCCCTGTACCAACAAAGGCAGAATTCCAGAAGTTCCATATCGTTAGGCATTGGTCTTATCCCACTAAGGCGGCGCAGATGGACTTGGAAGAAATGCGGGTTCTCTTCGAGTGGCATACCCGCACCTTCGGCAAAGGAGCCCGACTCCGGTGTCTTGGGAAATACCCATAGATTAGATATGAATCCTCCCAACTTCTTTCGATAAGGCTTCACTAAAATGAACAGGAACTCGTAGCTCAGGAATTCCTCCGCTCAAGCTTTTTTCCGGACATTGCAGGCCGTCGGCCGAGATTCTGCTTCGCTTCAAACACGAACACGAGAGGAAGAGAGAGCCTCGAAAGGCGAATTCGCGGCAAATGCATGATGAAATTTCTTGTACGGGCAAAGTACCATATCAGCGTGTCTTGGCTTTTGGCCGCAGAAGAAACAGTCCCACAAGTTCATCCTGAGTCAACAGTGGCCGAGAAACAGTCCGAAAGAGACGTGTGGTCGGGCTTGCAGTATGGTGGCATTGGATCCTTGCAAGTGAGAATCGACTCCTCATGCCATGCAACAGCAAACAAGCCAATGCTGCTTTACCCGGTCCACTGAACTCGAGTTCCGTGTCCCTGGAATCCGGCATGTAGTGGACTGGACGGTTAAGATACGGGTACGCAGGGAAAGGGGGCCAACGGGCCGGACGGGAAGGGGGCGACGTGATGGAGGGGGGGGAAGGGTGGAGGGAAGGTCCGAAGATGTCAGGCATGTTGTAGAGAAGCAGAATATAGGGGGCAGATTTTGTCCACGGATTCATTGCGGTTCTAGGAAAGCGTGCGGGACTCGGAGCTCGTTGTCCGCGGTAAAGTGGGAAGACGGAGTTGAGTGGTTGTCGCCAGTCAGCCTTGTGGTAGGCCCCTACCCCGTCCCCGCCTCCTTGATGGAACGCTGGAATGTTGTCAAACTGGTGACCGAATGTCACAGCCTACGTATGCCACAAATAAAAGCAAGCAAGCAGACGAGGGGCTGGATCTGGGACTGTTTAGTCGTTTTCTTAGTGCGGCGATGCGGCAGGTACATCAGTCTAATGATGTGTTCGAGGCCCAACATGCATCCATCCTCGAACGACCGGTTCACACATTGCGAAACGTCCCAACGGCGGGATGCAGAAGATACCAAGGAGAACCAGGAATCAACAACGCTAATGCAGCTCGTCTACTGTTGTCGCCCAGGTTTCTGGGTGTGTTCATTGGTGACGCAGGCTCTGCTATCAGAGACTCTCTCAATTAGGAGACGACCTCTGCTCGAGCGGGCGTTGCCAGACGGACCAGCGGGACATGTGCAATACGAACAAGCGCGTTGCATGACCGATAAGAGAACCAACGACATAAAGGGGGGCGCCTTCCACAGGGTTCGGACGGTTCGTGGGATGCGGGTGAGCATGCAGGAGTAATGTGAGCTGCTTGGTGATGTGGAGATGCTGGACGAGTTGGCAATGTGGGAAAAGAAAGATGCGTGCGGATGGATTCCGAGCGAATGTCACCGAAGTACAGAGCAAGATTATTGAAGAAAGAATCGCCCCGATTGGAGTTGTTGTGAGCCAGTCTCCCCAGGCGTGCTGCCGGTTTTCGATGCTACCCACCGGCCTTCATGCATATGCTTGAATGCCCGGTGAACGGCCTCATATGAATTGACCCGGTGGCATTGCTGCAGGCGGTCTGAGTTTGCCTTGATGTTCTTGTGATGATGTTATGAAGTAAGGATGGCCGAAGAAGGTTACGAGCTGGGGCTGCGCGGTCATCTATGGTCACAAGCGGCCTGCTTCAGCGGCCGTGATTCGGGTCCATTTTCTGGCTCTATTTACACGACTCCAGACGCGGGAAAAGCCAGTCCAAATGAACAGAGGCCGCGAGCTCCAGCCCGAGGCGGCCATCATCAGCTGACCAAGCGCATTCCCATGTTCCGACTGACGAACAAATAAACATGACATTTTTTTTCGCCGGGTGACTGCACGAAATAATCACCACGGCGAACAGCTACTTACTCCTCTATCCACCCACCAGATGCATGGCCAACAACGCCTCAGACGCAAGGTCCTCTAAATGTGCCGACAAAACAGGACATGAAATGCGCAGGAATCAAGCTCCTCCAATAGAAGGCCATCAAGAGCGTGTACCTCCAAGTTTTTGAGCCAAAGTACGGGCCCCTAGCCAAATGATCCGGGGGGGGGGGGGGACAGAAATGGTGGGAATCGAGCAAAAGAGGAAAAAATTAAAAGGCGCATCCTAGCCAAGTTCTCATCCTAAGCCACGTGGTGCGAGAGTCCCGTATTTCCCTGGATTGACTGTCGCTAATAGTAAGAGGGACAGGATGATGCGGTGTATGAAGCTGTCTGAACGAAGACGGGTTCAATCTAAGCCTGCCGAGTAAGAAAAAAATGGCAGAAGCAAGGCAGATTCGTTATCCCCAGAGCTACCTGGGCCGCAATGTGTTTTGGGAGGACGGCTTGGCATAACACACCACAACCGATATCTGCGGGAGAATCTCGGTGCGTGCTCGGTGGTACGCCGCTGTGACAGTCCAGGATAGACTGGCGGACGGCGACAGAATCCAGATCGAGGCAGATGCAGCGATCATCTGCCCTAGCAAATTTTGACAAACAAGATCTGGTGTGACGCATGTTGAGATGTCGAGAAAAAAGCCCAGCCGCGAAAAAGACGGATGTGTGACACCAATTACTTGACGTGGCCATCCGTCTTCTCGACAGATTGTACCCTCCTGTCGAAGTTGTGAAGAACGATGTGAGAGTCGATCGGCGGTTCCATGGCCATCATAACTGCCTTCTTTTTTATAAAAAAAAAAAAGAGAGTCCCAAAAGTTCTTTGTCGGCTTGCCTTGATACCAGAACGCCCCATGAACGATGAGCAGCGAGGACGAAAGGCTGGGAAGTTGAGTTGATTATACACAAGAAAGATATTCGCTAGTGGCCCAACTGAGAGGAGCCATCCTGCAACAAGCCAAACGCGGAGGATTGACTCATCTTGTGTCAGGATCATTTGGGTTTGCGATGGAAGTGTGACAATAGCACAATTGCCAAACAGAGCTGACCGCCGCCGTGGGAGCCGACGGCTTTCTCATATTGAGGAGAAAATAACGATTAATCTGGGCCTCCTCAAGCAATCGAGCAATGCCCCCAAGAAGAATTATTGGGCGGGCTTCTGTGCTGTCCAGACGAACCTGCGTGCAACAGTTAGCACCAGGTCGCAAACCGAGTCATGGTAATAGCGGTAATCTGCATGGGAATACTCACAATTGACAGTAGCTGTGGAAGCTCAACCGCACAATCTCCTGCTGCATAGCTTCTACTAAGCTGTCCACTCGAGACTTTGGCCATTGTTCATACCGCATAAACGGTGCAAGTGTCATGGCCTCCAAACCGTGCGTCAGTCCGACGTTAAAGAACTGACCAATCTCGTCATCGCTCGGGATGCAGCGCCACGGGTTGATTGGCATCGGGATGACCTTCTGGTGAACGTTGGTGAAACCTGCGGCCTCAAGCTCGGCTTTGGCATCAAAGATGTCTACCGGCATTCCAGCTGTCCGCATCGCACGCGACAGTGTCTCACCCCATTGTACTAAAGCCGATGTTGGTTCAAGAGTGTTATTCTCGCTGCGGAATCTCCATTCGATCTCCACATGTTCAATGTAGCCTCCAGGTCTGAGATTCCTGAAGGACTTGCGGTAAAGACCTCGCCAGTCTCGTATTGAGCCGAGCATTAGCTGAATATGAACCATGTCGAAAGGTTGCTGCCACGTTGGCCACGGTGCTTCAACATCGGCCCTGACGAACTGGACACTGGGAGGAATTCTGAGAAAACTCGACTCAGTATAGAAAACGAGCGTTGATGATTCAGCAGCACTTACGAAAGGGGTTGGATGAGCGCAATGTCAAGCCCAAGGATATTGGACTGTAGGTCTTTGTCACCCGCGACCCAAAGCATACTACATTTGCAAATATAAGTCTCTCCATAGCTATAATAGATACTGCGTGAGAAATAGGCATCTTACTCAGCTACGTCAATCGCCCAGATGCCAGTGCCGGCTCCTATGTCGAGAACACGAGGTATTGCTGGGAGGGGTGACTCATAGAGCACTTGATTTCTCGCAAGGAAGATGAGTCGGTGAAAAATGTCGAGCCTGTCTTTTTCAGGCTATACAGCTGGTGAGTTTTCGAAGTCTTTCAAACAATGCAGACAGAATGTGCGATCTTACCTCATCAATTGGCAACAGGTATCTCCCTTTTCCATACCCGCAGTATAGGCGACCGTTCACTTCGTAGTTGGGTGAATCGTCGGGATTCCCACTGTCGCAAGGGAGTCAGCGTCGCATCAGGTCGGAAGCATGGCGGCTGAATTTCAATGAACGCAGATCACGTACGTGTATTGAGCCATAGCTGCTGCCTCAGTGGAGCGTGAGCAGCGATGACGGTAGAGCGTTGTAGTCAATCGAGGAAAGCCTTAACCCGTGCGGGAATAGGAACGAACCGCCGGTAGATGAGCTATGAAAAGAGCTTCGCAAGTTAGCAGTGCGCGACTAAGTTTCTGACGTGTTCGAAAGACTCGAGCGCAGGATGACACCGGTAGTTCTGAAACATGAAGCAAGAGATTTGTGTCTGAAAAAGAATGAGACAGCGGGCAATTTAAAGGATGCGCGACAGTGGTTCTAGTAGGAAAACGAACGAAGCGATGGTGACGGCGCAGTAAAACGAAGGCGGCTGCAAGTCGATGGGTTGGATGTCATCCATGAAAAACGACCGCCAACACGACCGACTTTTTATGGAGACTTGGATGTGACCCAAACAAGGACGGACTGGGTGATGGTCTCGAGAAACAGACAGAGGGAACAACGCATAACAGATGTAACGGCTGAGCACCAGAAAAGGGGGATAGGAGCGGCTGCAAGCAAGTACATACGGTTCCTGCGTTGAGGAGTCTTGAGCAACTTCAACCACCTGGGCAGTCCCTGTATCCCGAGGATTGTTGACGCCGCCCTCTCACTCATGGAAGCACACCAACGCCAGTAGACGCAAGAAACAACAACCCGAACGTCTTTTCGACTAAAAATAACATTGACCGTGAGGTTGGCAATGCACTGGCATTGATGACCGAGTGACAATTGTAAGTGTGTGTGTGCGCGCGCGCTCATGTTTCCTAGCCCGTCCTTCAGTCGCCAGCCTTAGATCCATTCAGGTCACTGCCGCAGAATGACGACTCACGGCCTCGCCAGTAAGTCGGCCATGAGAAGTGCGGCCATAAATAAAGCTCTCTGCAGCATGGCCCTCGCCTTGTTGGGTTGACCGAGGGGAGGTAGCTCTTACGTTTGGCAGAGGAGGGCCGCCCGGTGGGCCTGGACACTTGTACCTGCATACCAACGGCCGAAGTCATGACCAACAATGGGCATGGAGAGCGACGGAAGAATGAAGCAGCATGCGCCTATGAATTTGAGCAACTCTCTTCTCGTGTGTGGCGGATCTTTGAATGATGGAGGTGGGTGTAATTGACAGTGGAGGTTGTCATGCAAATCAACGGTAAAAGAAAGCGCACCATGGACTCACCACCTCAAAATCGAAAGGGGTGACTTCTTCCAGTTGGTTCCAGATGGAATACTGTGGGAAGGTTGCACGGCTGCACGGTTGCACGACGAGTTGGAGAGGTCGTACAGACAGAGTCCGGTGCTGCGGTATTCGCCTTTCCCCTCCGTCTTCGCGGGTAGATTGGTCAGAGCCGATAGGTTGCGAAACGACGAGCAGCGTCGCAGGAGGCGAGACCCGTTGGTCGGGTCGGGCTGGGCTAGGCTGGGCTGGGTTGGGGTTGAATTCTTGAAAGCGGCCTCGTCGAAATATCTTGGCGTGAGTGTATCGAATAAATTCCTCGAATGAGATGAGTCGACGACCCAAGCGCGGCGACGAGGCTGAGTCCCTTCAACGAAGCCCCGGTTTGGCGAAGAGAGCAGTTCGCGAGGAAGACAGATACTTGTGCAGGGGTGGAAAGAAAGTCAGGTACGACGAGATTGCGGTCAAAACTCCGGATCGAGGTCGCGTTGTAGGTCGAATTTTGAGAGAGTTCAGGGTCGGGGTCAGCTGCAAGGTGATGTGGTAACGTGCAAGGCCGGACGAGACGAACGAAATGTGATGCGATGCGCTGTGCTGTGATATGAGGTGAGTTGAGGTGAGGCGAGGTGAGGTGAGAGGCCCCTTTGGGCTGGCTTGCTGGCCGGCTGGTTCGTTCTGTCGCCGCGGTCGGGTTTGTTTCGGCGGGCGGGAGCGGGAGGAACAGCGATCTGGCGGGATGGGATATACGGAGTAATTAAGGAATAAATCGTCCAGGCCCAGGATCTTGGTAGTATTCCTCGTTTCCCACCCAAAGTCCAAAGCCACAGGGAACCCAGGAGTTCCCAGCCTTAACAGCAAATGGGAGTAGAGCTAATTGCAGGGCCTGTGAGTCGCCTGTTGCGTTGCAGCATAGACAGGAAGAGACTGTGCTGTCCTGCAACGTCGAAAGGAGGTGAACCCTGGACACAGTCAAGAAAGGCCGATGTTTGTGGGTGAAAGGTCCAGCAAGTCCCGGTCCGTCCACAGCATGCGCCAGAGGTCGCCTCTTTGGCAAGAAGACGCGGAAAGGATTGGCGATGCAGTGTGTCTGAGGGTGTGCATGCGCCGCCGGGTCCGCAGGATGCGAGGTGGTGTCGTATGCTGGCGTGGTCGGTAAGTATCGAGTATAATGCAAGGCGGACACCCGTATATGGATTGATTGTCTCTCGCGGGTGAACTGAGGTAACACAGGGCAAACCAGGTGTGAGAGGCAGGAAATAAGGAAGACGGAATCTGAGGCGTTGGTGGTTGTGGTAGTAGTTGTAGTAGTGGTCGCAGGCGTGCACAACCAAGTGAAAAAGCGTGTCGTTGTTCTGCTGTGTCTGCGATGTCTGACCCGAGTGCAAGATCAGGTTGGATATGGGTCTTGAAAAGGGACTTCTTCGCCTTCCGCTTCCCGCGGTTCGCGGGGTTTTCCACTGTTAAGCAGAATTAGTAGGCTTCTTATTTTCTTCTCTGTCTTCCATCCATAGCCAGAGCCATAGCCAGAGCCGTTTCCCCCTGTTCCCTACCCAAGCTGCCGTTGCCATTTCCATCTCCATATCCTTCACTGCCCCGGGGCTTGGGGACAAGTGACTCTGCCCCTGTGGGTGTCGATATGATGATGTATGGAGCTTGGAGACGACATGCACGCCATGCCTTGCCTTGCCTTGTGCTCTCTCCGTTGCAGGCTGAAGGTGAGGGTCCTGTCTTACCACCGTTGGTCTGATTTTGGGCTGGTCTCCCCGTTGCCAAGTGGCTGGATGTCTTTGCTTTTCCTCCGGAGCGTCACAGCCCAGGCACCAAGCGCGGGAAACGAATGAGGCATGATAGGGGCAGACGTCTCTCACCTTGTTTGCAATCTCACTCAGCCCCGGCTTGATGTCTCGTGTGCGACATGAGGGCCAACGAAGTCTGGGAGTCGCGTGTAGGCAGACAGATAGGTAGGTAGGTAGCTGAATATAGGTAAGGAATGGAATGGAACGGAGACCTCAGCAATATTAGACGGAGGGAGGTCGAGGAGGGAAAAGTCGTCTAGAGAGGGGGACATGGGACCCAATCCACCTGCGGAATCAGAGGGGCGCAGTGTAATTCAATTCGCTCGTTGGACTGCGGTGCGGACGTCGTTGCAAGCCCTGTGCCTGTGCCTGTGCCTGTTCCTGTGCCTGTTTGGGTTACGGATGGGCGGGCGGGCGGGCGGACTGCCAGGAGTCGAACAAAGTAGTATAGGATGACGGCAATGGAACTTGCAGAGAGGGATGGATGCTGGGAACCCGTCTCCCGGGGCGCTGATTTTTATTTAGCAATCCGATGGGGGATTGAGTACTTGTAGTTGTATCCATACTTTCTGTAATGTTCCATCCGAGCCATTGCCACTACCTAACCTTAGCTTTCCTTACCTTACATTGGGTACAGTACATAAGTCGAAGTAGGGTACCTACCTTAAGGTATCTCGCTGTGGTACCTCCTCTGTCTTTCGTTCTTTCTACACTCCCGTCAAATACCTTAAGGTAGCTGGTAGTGACTGCACCTGACCCCTCCTACCATCCCACCTTAACTTCGACAGGTAACATGACAATTCCATGCCTCGAACCTCTCGCCAGATCAAAAGCGCGACAGGCTTTGCCTTTTAGAGTAAGGCATAGTCTTGCGTGGGTTAGCCCCGAGGAGCTTAGGTTCCAGGCTCGCTTCATGTGTCTCGGCTTGACTTTGCAACTTCCCTCATTTCTCTCGCACATTCAGACCTCCCTCTTCCCCTCCAGAAGCCCAGGCTCGATCCACGGCATACCTTGCCATACCTTACAGACCATCAGACTACGCCGCGCTACTGTACGTCTCCCAGATAGGTAGGATAGGTCAGTGGAGACGGTCAGGGGTCACCCTCCTTGGCCTTACCTACCTTAGTTACTGTTGACCAGGCACACGGCATAGGGCAAAGACAATGAAGACATGCCCATCGTCAAGGCGAGTCCCCTGCCGTGTCCATGTGTCGAACACGTATCGTCTTTTGTACCCCTCCGCCTCCTGGCCTTTGCAGTCGAACAGTCGAAGCTAGGTAAGAAAGAAAGAAAGAAAGTCTTGTGTTCTTTTCTGCTTAGCAAGTTATATACCGAGGTACCGTAGGTACGCAGAGACGCTCAGCATGGACGTAGTGCTGCACATACCAAATACTCCAGGGAATTGATGGGACCCGATACATGCATACTATTTCCAGGCGGTTGCCCGTCAAGCCTGTCTTGGGCCTCCCCTGGTACAGACACTGGGTGTTGAAGTACTTCAGTATGTAATTCAGTACCTGTGGCTAGAAATAAGGTAACCAGGGCAAGGTCACCTTCTCCTGCTGCCCGCTTTCCCCCTGCCACAATCCTTTTTTTTCTTCAGCCAAAGGTTTTTTCATAGTAGGGTACTCTACTCTTCCGCCCGGGTTCCAGATGTTAGCGCGACGGAGATCCACTGTTTATGTCAGCAGATGAACAGTATAGCCAGGTTAACAGTGGACCCTGCCGAGGCTAACATTTGCAACCCCGGTAGAAGTGTAGGTACTCCTCCTGCGAGGAATCCGAGGTGTTCCCATGGGCCCCTGGCACTTCTTCCCGTGCCCCACACTGCAGCATCTTACTTCAGCATTCAGCACCAATCGCGCGTCCCTCCTCCCGACCCGATTTCGGTGAAACATCCTGGAATTCCTTGAGAAGCCCAATGTCACGACGTGCCAAGGGAAACAGCTTAGGTAGCCTGCATATCTTTTAATCGTGCCAAACTAGAATCCTTCAATCAGCCCGGCTTGGAAACGGCCTTGGCTTCATCGATGCAAATACCTATCTACTAATACTCCCTCTTTACAGGGTCACTGCATGTGCTGAGCCAACAATACGCAGAAGGAGACAGTCACGGTGGCTTTTTTGACCGTCAAAAATCCGTGACGTCTGGTCCAAATATGACCAACATGTGCATCTTCCAGGCGCGCGCCAGACTGTGGTCAGTTTCTTTCTAATTTTGGTTTGTGTCCCTCATCGTCCTTTCGCATTCGCCGACCACCTTCTGCAGCCAACTGGCAATAAGACAGATTCGTTCGAGGCTCGCAAGACATGTCTCGTTTTCCGGTAGACGCATCTCCGCTGGATTATACAATCTGCGTGTATGTGTATGTGTTGGCAGTTCCGGCGGCACCTTAGGTTCAAGACATGTCACTTGCCCGAATGCACCTCTCAGACATCATCACACCGCACCTTCTCTCGTCTCCAACTTGAGGTTGCGTCGTCTCCGATTATCCTGTCCCTCAACGCCAGGGCTGCAGCAAATGCTAAGCACCAAGCGCCACACCGCACCACTGCAGTCCACACGCCACGCAGCGCTGTCGTGGTTGCCATCTGCATTACAAAGTTCGCCTTTACATATCAGATGGGTCTCGACTCCTTTTTTTCTCCAGATGCTGCAAATGCGTGTCACTGTGATTGAACCCCCAACATGTAGCTCTCTCACCGGGGTCCTAAGGCGAGCGATGTTCGTTTCTGATTCCCCGGTTCCCTGCCCTCTGTTGACTGGAGACCATCTTCCTTCCAGAATGCTCGTCTCGGAGGCTGATCACATGTGGTTTCACCGCAGCCAGAGTCTCTGCTGAACGGTTTGATCAGGAACAGACTAATACCCCTTTCAGTGTGACGGCAGATTTGCCGACGCATGCCATTCCAGTGTCTTCGCTGCTCTCGATTCCATCCTCGAAAGCTGATTCTACCGCACCTTACCTGTGCGTCATGCCAGTCATGTTGTGATGGTTGGTGGTTTACCAGCTCTGGTCAATTTAGTGCAATGTCGACAGCGAAACAAAACGAGACACATCACGTCAACTTCTAAACGCCCGATCCCACCTCAGCTCCGTCGTTACTGGCCGACGTCTACAACCTTGCACGTTGTCTCTCATGGAAGCCGCTGAAGGCATTCCGTACGGCAAAGGAACTCGAACTTGGCCAGGGAGAAGATCAAGAAACGGCACTTGCCCTGAAGCCTACTGAAGTACCCAAGGCACCTAGCATCTAGCTTGAGCAGGAAAAGATCCAATTACAGAAACCAGCACCAGTATTCGTCCCTATTAGCCGCGTCCATGAGACAAAGACGCTGGAAAAGCAGCTGCAACAAACGCCGGGCATACTCGACTCGATTGCGCTGCTTCCCTTATGGCATCCCTGTCATTCTCACGCCTGTTTCGGCTTTACCAGGAACAGCCCCTGGAGCGCTTCGTCACCAGCAGTCGGTCTAAGGTGCCTTCACGTACCTCTCCATCTGTGTACGAACAGAGACTTATTACCTCTGTTATGCAACATTCTCTGCTTCCGCGAGATATTTCGGCAGGACTGTCTGTTCTCTGCAATTAGTAATACAATACATCATTATCTTTGCAGCCCAGAGTCGAACGATGCCGCCTGCGGCAGATCTAATTTGTACACGTAAGGTGCTGGCCCCACTACCCAGGTAGGTACCTAGGATTCTGTGCATAGCCGCGGCCGCCTGCAAACCGGAGTTCACAATCGCAGCACAGCGCCTTCTTTTCCTTTCTGCAAGGGTGACGTCGGTGCACCCAGCTTTTCGGAATTCTCTTCCAGCCCCTCGTGAGAGTCGACTTTCCCGCATTGCCGACGACTGCAGCATCGAGACCAACCACTACGACTGCAACATGACGCGGGAACACACTGTGGCGTCCCAACAAGTTCGCTACCTGACCTCGATGTTCTTGAGGAACTTGGAGAACTACATGACCAACATCTCACCATGCACTTGAAACGACCGTGGAGGTGCCGAGAAAGGCAACGCATACCATCCGGATGGACATTCCTCCCCGAACAAACAGCGATTCGGGGGTATGGTGTTCTCCGCGCAACCCTCGCACAAAGGTGCCATCGGAGTCTTTGAAAAAATCCTGCCAAGCTGTGAGGCCAGCATGCCATCCCTTCGCGAGCATTTACTACTTCGCGTACAACAGTCAATGCTACCCACCCACCGTAGCACATGCACCACGATTCGTCGACGGCGAACTGAATCCTCGGGGTTTTACTGTTGGGGGAGAAGACCGAAGCCTGACAACAACACGGTGCGATCCCGGCAGTCCGGTACGCCTACAGTATATGCCTTGCATCGCAAGTCGCAGCCACTGGCTGCAGCAAGGCAAATCGCGGGCTTGGGTCGAGTCGCGCCCCATCTCGAGTAACAGCAAGCCAACGGCATACCCAAAGACCGGCAATGCAGACGAGGCAAGAGGTAGTGTGTCAACAGATTCAACCCGCAAACACGGCCCAGTTGGAATCGAACGCGGCCAGGTTTGCGTGGGCTGCCGTCAAGAAGGTGCCAGACGTGCCGCCACGCCCACCCCTGTCGAGACGAATACCAGCGCCAAGAGGCTTACTTGCGGTACCAGCCATTTGTCATTGATCGGTGAAGCGTTACTTCAGTAGTATTTCCCACGAGACAGGCACGTGTTGATGAGCGGCTGATGCGTCCCTCCCATCACGTCTCCAACTGTTGGCTTCGCTGCTCCCCTTGTTCTTTGTTTCACCTAGTCCCCAACCGAAAGACCTGCCAAGGAATATACGTCCTTGGGTTCTCCCTATGGATACAAGAAATCAGAAGTTGAAATTGAGCTCGCGATTCTTTCCAGCATTGTATCGTTGGACCGAAGCAACGGGTCCCTACTTTCTAGGCGTTTCCCGGATCATTGGCCGTAGCTGGCCATATTTCCACGTCTTTGCCTCTTCCGGTCGGTGCTGGATACAGATACAATACAGGGTCCGCGATAATGTCTGAGCGAGTTCCCAGCGGTGGTGACGCTCCTCGACCCTTGACCCCTGAGCTTACGGACCCGACAATGTGGTTCAGGCGCTACCGGACTTGGAACTTGGAGCAGCTATCGACCCCGGACACCGCCACTAGCCCGTCGCCTGAGTCACTTCCCTGGGCGGAAAAGAAGATGAGCAGAAGCATATGGGCCTTGGGGCCCTTGGATCAGGCTTCGAATCCGAGGTACCGCATTTCACAAGGATTCCAACCTCCTATCTTCTTCTTCCCCTTGCTGTGTGCGTCCCAGCCGACCGGGCTCAAGGACCCTTGCTCCGAGGCATACTGCGTATGCTAAAACCTCTCCTACTCGCTTGCGAAGCCATGATTGCGGCACGGCGGAACCGACACCAGAGCGATGGGACAGCCAAGATTTGCTCTGGGCTGAGTCCAAAATCGACGATTGCTCAAGACGTCGGATGGCAGCGACGGCGCCGAACTTTATTCGAACTTGATCGCCGTGAGGGGACTCTTGCACTGACCGTAGCTCGGTTGGGGGGGACTGGGACTTCCGCTGATGACACAGACAGTCAATGTTTTCCGAGTCGTCTTGTCTCCCCACAAATCGAACCAACAGCAAGGAATCCATTACATGGAGCAGCTGTTATGGTTGCGGTAAAATCCTTTGGGACCGTCAGCGGGCACGTTGATCTCCGACGACTAGGCTAGCTTTCGGCGAGTCTTGCTTTCCCAGAGATCGCCCGTTGCCTTTTGGATTAGTGAGGGATGGCTCCCTCAAACCGTTGCAGCGGCTCAAGGATCTTCTAATGTGAATCCAGAAAAATTGCGAGACCGTGTTGTCATACCCACCACTTCGCCGAGAACCAGGCATTTACGTTGACGTGCCGCCTACATCTTTCGGGGGTGCTGTGCGTCGCCCCTGTCACTCATGGGATTTGAGCCATGAACAACGCCAGTCTACTCTACTTATTATGCGGCCAGAGTTGGCGGTGTCTTAACGTATCTGAGTGGGTTGTCAAACACTCATTTGAAGTAACAACGCCGAGAATCTGACAAGATGGTCATTTCTTTGAGGATTGTCGACAATGCCAACGCAGCTGAGCATCATTCATGGGGGTTGACGTGGAGGCATGCCAACATGGATCAACCCTGACAAGTGTTTCCAGTGCTGGTCGGCAATTGTCAGCTTGTAAGTCCGAGACTTCGAAGGGGTTGTGGCCAAGCGAGCAACATTCTACTATGGAAGTAGAACTAAAAGCGATAATCATACCCTACGACAAGTGATAGGACTCTGCCCGGAACCTACCGAAAGCTTTTGGACGCTGCGCTTCTTGACAAGGCTGTTCGCTGAACAATTTACAACCAGAGGCTGCGCTTTAGCGTTACTTCTCAGGGGGACTAAGTCCAGGCGTGCAGGCTTAGGCTTGTCTGCGTCTTTGTCGCCGATCACAATGCAGCTACTCTTCGCTCGACTGGCACTCCAACATGAGGCCAACGAAATCAAGGCTGCAACTCTTGAACCAGACCTACCGAGCTCTGATGCTGTGCCTCAAGTACCCCGGACCCTGGCTCGGTCGTTACTCAAGCGCGGTACGAATCCACCTTGTGGGCAACATTGAGGACCTCGGACGCAATTGCAATCTGCAGGTTATTTCTGACCTCGGAGAACTTTGGCAAGACAGGGAAGTAGGCCAACGGCAGAAAGAGTGCGGCACAGCATGGTCATCTGCTGTCTCACCGGGCGCCTATTTTTCAAGCTCATAGGTGATTACAATAATTAGACTGTTCCTCTTCCAGCAGTTAATGGCCGACCCGAGGAGCAATGAACCGTAAAATCGCCGAAGACAGTTGACCAACTCGGAGCGAAATCCTGGACGCATTCCTGCAACAACGGTACCAAATTGCCGGGTCTGATTTCACACGCTTGTGCAACAGCTCGTCTAAAGTTGGTGTTACGGCCAATCCGTTTTACTTGGCTGTGCTGCCTTGCCAAACAGCCTGGACGCATACCATCATCTCAGATTCATTAATTTCCTCGATCAGCTAAACGTTGACATGAGCGGGCTCTGCGTTGGGACTTAAGGCGAGTCTTGTCATGTCATCTTCAGCTGAAACAGGATGTCAACGTTGACTATAGGCGCTGGCGTATTGTGGTTATTTCAAAGAGAAGTCGGCCGCCGTTGGACCTCGGTGGTGTCATGACGGGCGTCTCGCCGTCGCTGCGTTGCCCCTTCCGGAATCGGCCTCGTCAATCAAAATCGAAATACCAATAAGCGCCTCAACCACGTTTCATTGGGGGTTTTCCACATTTACTCCCACTGAACATTGACCGCTGGTAACGCTGGCCTCGCCGAAAGACGACGTGATCCTTGATCCGGGCGTCTCGCCCTTCCCAGAGTGAATGGGACATGGTCCACGATTTGCGAGAGCCCTACCCTGGAGATCCCGTCGTGGTTCCTTTGAGCTGCACGCGCATCGAGGCCCCTCAACGGGCCGTACCAGCGTGCGTTATGTACGAAGTACGGATACTTTCCACGAGACCTGACCTGGAGGTTGGGGTCAGATTCGTGCGCAAATCGAGCTCGATGAAACGGCAGAACTTTCATCATCCACTGGGGTCGCTTCCAGCGTTATCAGTCGATCGATGCATGCCGCGCCGCTGTAGGTGAGCGATCGAGCAACAGCTTGGGGTGCGGAATTGAAGTCAGTGGGACTCCAAAATAGAGGACGAGATGGGGTTCGTTGGAGGAGGTGGGGGAGCATCAATCATGGGGCCTTGAACAATCCCCTGATGAAGCGCTCCTCAAACGACCAGATAATTAAACTGAAACCCAGCCTTCGCGAAATGGCTGCTCCGGTGCGAAAACATCGCTGTTCTTCCGCAGAAACCTACCAGTTGCGGGTTGTCATCGAGAAAACCCACGCGAGAAAAAGCACGCGGTTGATTTGGGATCAGCAAGTGGAGGTTTCTCGACGTTGCCTGTCATCACATTATGTATTGACCCAGCCCCTTCTTTATTAGGCTCAGTGGAAAAGCAGCTCGCCGGTCGACCATACCAGCCTCCTCGTTTCTCGTCTTCCCCCGGTGATTGCTCGGTGCTCACCACCGAACCATCGGCGAGACGTGCTGCGTTTTTGCTGCTTTGAACACTGAGAAGCCGCGAAACGACCAGCGTATTCAGTGCAGCCCGTAGTCGAAATGCAACGTCGGTACTTGGTCAGTTCTCCACTACTTTCGGAATGAGGCCGAGATAGATGCGAGCCTTCTTTCGCCGGTAACGAGCGTATCTGGGTCTTGAGTTGCTTCTGCTCGCCGACCCTGGCCAGGGCGGCTGTTCTCTTTCTCTTCTCTACCCTCTTCGGGCTTTGCTTCGGCAACCTAAACGGCAGCACGATGCGGTCTTTCTGCCCGCAATCTGGCTGCCCAGCGGCTAGTGGCTCCTCTCTCTCTCTCTCTCTCTCTCTCTCTCTTCCCAGGCCCGAGCACACGAAGTCGTAGGCGACGCAAGCGAGGGGTCATGGGTTTCACTGTTGTGGAGGGGCTTACGATCAGGCTGCACTTGCGTTGATCAGCGATGTTCCATCATGATGCGGCGAGACTGTCGCTGTGGCGGGGAATTTTCCTCGCGGACGGTCATCTGTTTTTGCCACAGGCAACTTTGGTCAGAGGTCTTGGCATCCTGAGATGGTTCCTACGGCTCGCATTCCGAGTATGACGTCGGGGTTGGTAGGCGGCGGGTCTTCACGTTACATTGCCGTGGCGGTGTATCTGATGGCGCGATAGCCGCGGAGAAACCTTTCGCGGGAGGCCTTGAGTGAGGTCAATGGTCGAGGCCTTCTGAAAAATCCCGTGGTGGTTGTAGACTACACTGCGAAGCAACTAAGACGGTAATGCAGTAAGACTTCGTCAGTCTTGTGAATTCGTCGGTGTCTTAGAAAGGGCATATGCAGAATCCATGGCAAGCAAGAACTGCAGCGCTATACCATGCAGCTTGGCACAGGAAATAACTTCACGCTGGCGAAGCCACCTCAAGCAAGCGGCCACACGCTACTGAGGCGTATCCTGCTTTCCTCGACATGCTACTGACCAGGCCCTCAATAGCAATTCGCCCAAGGTGACCTTTTCAGTGTAGATAGAGTAATCTTGCTTAACCTCCATCTGCCTCGAGCTGTTCTCGATTGTTATAATGGCTGTACTGAATCCCCTTCAGAGACAAGCAAATCCAGACATAGCGAAGTATGTACGTGAAGACGAGTCAGATAGGGCCTTTGATGGCGTGTACGGGTGACCTTGTGTCGTTCCAGCTCGAGCTATGGTAACGGGTGCTCGCAATGAAAATAGATCTTGGGCTGTGAAGCATAGCTCTGAACATCATCGGTTTTTTTTGGGGGGGTGGGGGGCTGAGATGGCCTGTTTTCAGGAGACGATATCACTTGCGAGACGAGACGTCTTTCGTTGTGACTGCTATGATGAGAACAATCCCTTACACCCTGACGAACATAACTTCTAATAGTCCCCGGTCTTTCCAGGCCTGGCACAGCGAGGAAAAGTTCAGCAAGACAGGTCCAACCATTCTTGTCCGTCCAGGAAGAGAACCTGTCGTCTTCATCAGATCAGCATACTCGTCGTTCATTCTGCTCTGCCGGACAGGCCCTTCTTTGATAACGATGACACCCATACCTTGAGCCTGACGTTGTCCAAGATGCTTTTCTACTTTGACATGGTCTCCTTCGCGTTTGCTCATCACGCTCAAGGACCCAAGGGGGTGGGTTTCGCCTGTTAACAGGGTACCATTTTCCTCTGGTCATTGAACACTGGACATGAGACACGGCAATATTCGACAATGATGCCCTCTTTTGTTAGTCCTGGCCTTGTCGTTAACCGAGTACCTCCAAGGCCTGAAATGTGATGGAGGATAGTCGTTCTGGCAGCTACGAGAGCAAAGCATGAAGTAGCTCTCTCTCTCTCTCTCTCTCTCTCTCTCTCACACACACACAGTCCCTCCAGCCATGCGAGAGAGTGAGCGAGCACCTTGATACCGAGACAAAAGCCTCGCAAAAAGAAGGCCTAGCCCCCTCCCCCTAGGAATGTCTCAAACTCTCAAAATCGAGGCCAAGCCCGGGAGGAATGATATACATTTTTGGGGAGGGAATTCGGGTCTCACTCCTACGTCTGGCAACTTGGGGGGCGGGCCCAGCCATGTCTTTGGCGATGTGGTGGATGGATGGTGAGACTGTCACGGGACCGGTCTGGTGAAGGAGCGGTGACGGGAGAAAGGGGAAGGAGGAGAAACCATTCCCTACCGAGGTTCACAGTGTCCCATGGCTCATTCTGAGTCTTCAAGTTCAAGGTTTTGCTCAAAATCGTCACAGTAGTCACTAACTACTGCTAAGTTCAAAACCAGTTGTATGCCTTCGATCCATGACTAGTGAGGTGGTCTTCAGGGCCCAGGAGTCGTCAGAAAAGAAGGAGCAGCAGAAGACGAGAAGGTGAGAGAAATGTGCGGAGTTAGAAGGCGGAGGTAGTCTCAGAGTATACTCTCTAGAAAGAAATTATGCCTCTAGCTCTATGCATGCTCCAAACTCAAAGAAGGGCACGCAGCACGCAAATTTGTTCCTTGGCCTATAATGATGCCTACAGAGGGGCGGCTGGACTGGGAGCAAGATAAGAAGGTGGGAAAGGCTGAGTCTAGAATGGATCATCATTCCGCAGATGCTCCCGCGCAGTACCGTGCATGTGAACGTCACAATCAAACCTCTGAGCAGCTTAGCTGGTCATGGTGGCAGACGAGTAGTTTCCCTGTGAGAACGTGAGAGACACTGTGGCAGCAGGTTCTATTCTAAAGGAAAACCCATGGCTGTTGTACACTTTTTTTCGTGGATGTGATGTCGTTAAAAAGGGGGGCCCGCATTCCCAAATGAAAAGCCTTCTTGATGCATAAAAGAAAAAGAAATAAAAATGGAATTTCACAAAAACACTCTGCCCTTTCCCGCCTTTCCTTGAACGGACAGACTGCTGAACTGCTTTGCTCATCGTCCCATTCCTCATGGTTAAAAACTTTTATCGTACCAAACCCTTCTTCTCGCTTTGGATGCCAATCTGAAAATTACCTCCTCTCGATACTCATGGCTCATGTGGGAGTCAACAGGAAGCCAGTTTCGAGGATAAGTAGGGGCTCCATCATGGTCGAGTGAATGGGCAGAAAGACCTGGCCGCGAGATCCAACTTCCATTTCCTTCTTCCTTCTTTGCCTCTCCCCGAGTCCAAATAGAGTGAATCCCACACCAACGACAGAATGTGCGAGCAACCGTTGCCAAAACCACCCCAAAAAAAAAAAAAAAAAAAAAAAATTGATAGCAGCGAAGCTCTTCGGGTGAGCAAGACTTCTTGACGCAGCGCCAGTCTATAGAAAACGCAGGTTCCCAGCTCACATCTTGAAGCCTAGGAAAATATGTCGGCATGCCTCATTGCCGACTGTCGAGGCACCGTCGTTGGTAGCCGCAACGGTTTACCATTCGTATTCGCCAGTAGCTTTGTGGAAAACGTACTCCTTGCCGTTAACCGTCAGGACACCGTCCTTCAGAACGCACTTCCACTTGTTCTTGACGCGTTGAACCTTGTCGTACATGCAGAGCATGATGTGGCCCAGGCCCTCGTCATCGACTTCGTCGTCGTCCTTATCTTCATCGGGGTCGTCCAGATCAGAGTTGATGGCGTCTTCATCGGCCTCATCATCGTCGTATCCGTCGTAAGGCGCAACGCCATGCTCCTTGCCCTTAGAGCGGGCAATTGCGGCTGTCTTGTGTTTGGTGGCATCCTTGAGAGGCAGCATCAGTCCGCCACCTTCCATGCTCTTTGCCCGCGCAGCGATCTGCTTGTGGATCATGCGGTCAATGTCGAGACGACCAAGCTCGCGCTGAGTGCCATCGGCGCAGCGCTGCATCAAAACGCCCTCGATGTCGAAATCATCATCCGCTCCGTCAGTTTGCGATGGGTTCACACTAGGTTGACCATTGCTCGTGGGTTGTTGAGGTGGGCGGTACTGCTGCAGCTGCTGCTGCTGCTGCGGTGGCGCAGGTTGGCCAGGCATCTGCGGGAGAGGAGGTTGGCCAACAGGCCTGTTAGTAGCAGAGGACTGGATGGCATTGATTGAGCCGGCGCCCTTCTCGCCAAACTGTCCACGGATGTGTTGCGCAGCGCGGTAGGCGGCCTGGTTGCCTTGGGGATCCTGTTGGGCTGGCGTCATGGCAACATTTTGCAATCCTGGCTCGGGTTTGATGTAGGGCTCCTCTTTCACAGCAATATTGCTGGCCTGGGGTCCAGGGAGCGGTTCGCCAGGCAAAGGGGGCTGGGGGCTCAGCGTAGCCTGAGAGTAGGGAGCTGTCTGAGGCGGCGCCACAGATGCTGCAGGTTGAGGAGCCGGCGGCGCGGCATCCGGCTTGGGATCCCACGGGAAGCTAGCAACTTCGAGTTGAGAGAGCTTCTCCTGCCATCCCTTCTTTAGTTCCTCCAGGACGCCCTCATCAACCCCTCCTTCCTCGAAATCGACGCGTGAGGAGCTGATGACCTCATTAATGATCGTATCATAGACTCCGCCGACGGCGTTATTCGACATGATGGCGGTATTAATTAGATTATCGCTACTGGTAGCTTTAAGATTGACTAAAAGTGAACCTTGGCGCAGTGAAGGCTGTTGTGTCACGCTGAACAAGTAGCCGCGGTGTCGCACCTGCCTCCCAGACGAAGTTCCTGCCACGGCGATTATTATATCGTATGTCGTGGTCGACTTTGCGGTTGCGCAAACAACCACGTGGCTCGTCGCGCTTGTCAAAGCCGAAGATCGTTGGTTTGCCGATGTGAGATTGGTCGCCTGCCTATTCCACCACTGTCGCTGCCCAGTATGCACGCGCTCGTAGAAATTGGCAACTGCAAGGATGGTTCTCCTTTTGATGTAAAATTGGCTGATCGTTATCGTAGAGCGAAGGTGGTGGCAGGGTGTCTTGTCCGGGCCCCGTTTTCCGCTGGTGATGTGTATGGGTCGAAGTTGGCGTTGTTCAGTGGATTACTTTTGACGTTGAAGCAGGCGGGCGCTTGTTATTAGTCAGCTTGGATTAGGCGGTAGCGGAAGGCTGAGGATCACCCGAGGGCCGAGACCCAAAAAAAGATAACACGATAAGATGGTCAGCTGCAAGGGTCGTCCGGAATGCGGGGGAAGAAGGACCCTCCCAGTGGAAACCCCTGCCATATTGAGAATTCAGAAAACGGAGAAAATTATCACGAATCACCTCACTCTGCGTTGACACAACGACTTAAAAACGGAGATTTGGTTTTAGTGAGACTGGCTTTTTGTCACCTAACTGCTGCCGTCATCTCTGACACGCATGTACGTCTCTGTAACCCGTACAGTGTTTCTTGAACAAGAAATTACAAATCCTTCGCCAATGCCAAACAATAATCAGTGGTGTCGTCTGCCGTTATTCGTGACCAAGCAATTTCATATTCCGTCGTGGAAAAGATCTTTCGTACCACGCAGAGTAGGATGCAATGAAAACCCAACTCCTTGCTGAAGATGAACCCCAATCGCCAGGAACCCATGACCGACAAATGCCAGAGGAAGATATACCTACATTTTCTGACGTCGTTGAACCGACATTCGCCAGGCTTGGTCAATAAGACGTTTACCGAATGGTCATCTGCTTGACCATGTCCGCCTTGGCCGAGGAGCTGCTGCTACCTACACCGGCACCAGCTCCCGCCTTCTTCTCGAACACCTTCCAGAACTTCAGACTCTCGTCGGCAGCTATGTGGCAAGAGTAAGTAAGTAAAATACAGTAAGAGAATGAACAGTCATGTGACTAACCTGCTGTAGCAAGCATCTGGCCGTCAGGGCTGAGGCAGCTGTGCAGAACTCTGCTCTCGTGCGCAGGAATCTCAACATTGCGAACCAGAGTAGGGTAGCTCCAAATGCTGAGCGAGTTATCAGGGAAACCGCTGGAGCTGACAATTTCACGGTAGTGAGGGCTCCATCGGAGACTGGTGACCTGGGAGCCGGTATCGATGCTGTTGACGCGAGCGCCTGAGGTGGAGTTCCAGAAGTGGATGTGGCGATCATATGAACCACCGCCCGTGGCGAGTAGGTTCATGTTCCAGGGGCACCAAGCGAGAGCCTTGACGGCAGCCTTATGGTTGGTCTTGGTGAACTTGGGGACGGAAAGCGAGCGAGCATCCCAGATGGAGACAAGGTTGTCATTGCCGCCGGTAGCGAGCTGAGCACCATCAGAACGCCACTCAAGACCGCAGACTTCAGAAGTGTGGGAGACCAGTTCGGCAACCTTGTGGTCAGCGATACGGACGTCGTGGTTGAAGACCAGACCGCTGCGGGCGCCGGTGGAGAGGAGGTGCTTGTTCCAACCCATCACACCTACGCGGGTGTCGTGGCCAAACATGCTGCGGACCTTCTGGGCCTCAGCGACGTCCCAAATCTGAACCTCGCCGGTGCCGAGACCAACGCTAACGTAGGCGCCATCGCCAGACCACTTGACACTGCTGACGTAGGTGTCCGCAGGTGTCTCCAGTAGACAGCTGACACTACCCTCATCGGCCGACCAGACGTAGACGTTGCGCTCCAGACCAATGGCAACTTGGTTACCTGAGCTCCAATCGAGAAGGTTGAGGTAGTAGTCGTCAATCAGACCAGGGGCATCCAGTACACGCTCTGGAGCAGTAGCAACGCGACGACGGAACTGGGCCGAAGCTGAGGTCGCAGGCTTCAGAGGACGGTTGTACTGCTGGCGAAGATCGATGGGCTTGGAAGATTCGGGAGGCGCAGGCTTGAACTGGAGGATTCGGGTGTTGAGGCTGACGCCGCAGGCGTTGGCGAGAGAGTCTTGGTAGGCGACGGTGTTGGGAGATGGGCGAGAGTAGGTAGCAGGCTCCTCGTCCTCGATGTTGAGGCCCTCAAGAGCAGCAATGGCGTCATCGGCGGCCGATGACAGAACGTTCGAAGCCTCACTAGTGCTGACCTTCGACTTCTTCTCCGGCCTGTCCAGCTTGCTGCTTCCAGCGTTGGCAATGGCGGAGCTGGCCCCGCGGTTGGGAATGAATCTGTCGGCACCGTAGTTGACGGTGGTCTTGGCGGTCTTCTGTCTGACAGAACCCTTCTTGGCCTTGGGAGAAATCTTGGTGCAAGTGCTCGCCAAAGCGAAGTCAGATACGCCAAGCTCGAGAGCCTTGCGAGGGGTCGAGACACCTCTGGCGATGTTAGACTTGGGGGAATCGCGGTGAGACGACTTGTTGGCGGTAGCCCTAGCGAGATGCGCAGTCAAGTTGCCTCCATAGGTCGACTTGGCAGCGGGGCGGTAGGTGTCATTGCTTGACTGTCTCTCAGGGGTGAACGGGGAGGAGTTCAAGTTTGCTGAGATGGAGGTACTGGAGTGCTGACGGGGCGAAGGGGTCAGGGGCATGCGTCCGCCAGCGGTACGGGAAGAGAAGAGGCCCTTGTGGGACTTGATAGGGGTTGATACTGATGCAGTGGCCATGTTGGGTACTGAATGTGGGTGGTCGTATCAAAGAGGTGTGAATCCTCCCACGACTGCAGTCGAGTACGTCGAAGGGATAGGGGCGAGTATGAGAGCTCCAAGTGTCGGACGAGCTCCAAGAGACTCTAGCTAAAGGTTCCTGGATAATTGATTGTTGGTTAGTATTCTGTCGTGGTCGTATTGTTCGAAATTCGGTGGTGCCGTTGCAAGACGGGCTCGTAGTCGAAGGGGCGATCAAATGGCTGAGAGCAGCGATAGGATCTAGTGGACTTGATGGTTCTTGGAAAGGCGTTGGTAGAGAGACTGGCCAAGCAAAAAAGCTTAGAGAGAGATTTAGGAGGTTCAAGGAGGAGAGTGAAGTGATAAGGTTTGATGCAAAGAAAAGTAGCCTTGAGACTGAACAGGAGCTCTCGACTTCTTTTATTTACTTTGTGCCCCACCACTGTTGCGGCCGGGCAACGATGCTCGGACCAGGCGACATGAAATGGATGTGGGGCCTCTGACGCCACTCCGCTGGTGACGGTCCACGGGAAGGAGGCACTCGGTCGTCAAAAAAAGTGGCCGGTCTTCACAGTAAATACGCATGTTTAACTTTTTCTACTATCTACTTGAGAAGTAAATATTAAGAAAAATCAATAATAAGCTTTAAAGACTAGATTACTTTAAAGATACTTATTTATATTTTTTTCCTCTCAAGACAGTAGATATAGTTGTTTAATATTTTATAAGAGCTTCCAGAAAGCGTCCTTTTTTTACGACCGAGTGGGAGAGAAAAAAAAAGAGTAAACTGAGGGTCACGTGCAAGCAGTCGGCGGTTAGTGCCATCAACCTGTTCATTGGTGGCAGCCAGCCCCATTAGTTACCTTAGGTACCCAAGGTAGGGACTGAGAAAGGGAAGGTACCTCATGTTGCCACGGGGCGCCAGACACGGACGGGGCAGACGCTGCGGACGTGGACACTGTGCAGTGGACTGCCCTGTGGCCTGCCATACCTACACTACCTACCTACGAGAGGGTGGCCTGTGATTGCCCAAATTAGGCGGCCTCGGATTGTCAATGCAGGGACACTGGACGTCAGGGACACTGGACCTCCACCATCGCAGCGTGCGACGGCAGGCCTCATCTCGGTATCGCCTGCAGTCTCTTGTCGAAATTGCATTTGCACCACCTGCACTCACAATTGCCCTCCACGCCTGCGCATGCATTCTGTGGAACATCAACTCTGAGGTCTCCTGCTTGCCTCGCGCATTTGCATTCTTCGCCGCCCGACCCATCCTCCGTCCCAGCTTCGACTCGACAGACTTCGAGGCTTACAAAACTCCTTCTCCCGATCTCGGATGCGGTTGAGATGACTTGTTAGCATCCACGACTCCTCGCCTGCTCATCATGGCTCAGTCGCAACCTCAACCAGGAACACCTGGGCCCCTGTCGCAGTCCCTTTTTGGCGTGCCGACAAGCCAAGCTCTATCAGCCCCGTCATCCACCACGCCGTCGCAACAACCCACGCCGTCCCTCATGGAACAAACTCCGGGGTCGGCGGCATCGAGTAACAACACGTACATCATGCCGAATTCGCCCATCAAGAATCGTGGCACCCTGGATGGCTATCGCCCTCGGGTGACTAGAACGTTGGGCCAGAGACCTGCCTGTCTGGTAAATGCCTCTGTCACTTACTGCGGCAACAATCAAATATACGCCTTCGGAGGCTTCGATCAATACACTGATGAAGTGTACAACCATGTTCTTAAACTGGATCTGGTCAGTCACCAATGGAGTCTGGTAGACAATTATGGCGACATCCCCGGTGTGCGTATGGGTAAGTATTCGTGCCCTGGGCGATGTTTCCTTTGCATATTCTGATACTGGTACAGGCCACACGGCTACCCTCTACCAGGGCGACAAATTACTCGTGTTCGGCGGCGAAAACGAACATCGAACCTACCTCTCCGACCTCATCATCTTCGACCTGAAGACGGCGCATTGGACGCAACCACAAGTGACAGGACCGGTTCCGAAAGGACGAGCAAGACACGCGGCAGTGTTGCACGAAGATAAACTTTTCATCGTCGGAGGTATCACAGGCCACGACAACTATGTGCTCGACGACATATGCTATCTCGACCTGAAAACTTTTACCTGGTCTCGATCCTGGCGTTTCGTGGGACGCTTCGACCATTCAGCTTACATCTGTGGAGATCGAGTTTGGGTCTTTGGCGGCCTGTCCGAGGATATGGACAAGATTGGTGACCTATGGTGGTTAGACCTCAAAGGCAGTCCAGCTTTCGAATCTTCGCCTCATGTCGGCGTCTTCGATCGTCAGACAGGCACCAGTCGGACTGTCGGCTCACCAAGACAACCCTACACGCTGTCACATCCGCCACCCGCGGTTGGCGCCTCTGGCTATGCCGCCAATTCCCGGACTCAGCAGGTCAACCCTCCGTCGTTCCAACTGAAGACATTTGCCCCTATGGCGCCTGGGACTATCTCATCGCTGAAGTTCGTCTCCGGTCCCAACATACCTTCTCAGGGGTCTGGTATTCACTTTCACGTGTACTCGTCCGGCACCTTGCTTGACTTTGTCACGCCGGCAGCGACCATCACATCCAAAGAATGCTCTCTCTCAGCACTGGACTTGGCAACACTGCGATGGCAGAAGCTCGCTGAAGGCCGAGAAATATTCAAATCTGGCTACCGTTGGCATTACTGCACGATGAATGAAGATGGGACCAAAGCGTGGCTACTTGGATGTCCCACCGATCCTGCCGCTTCTGACCTCGGACCTAATGGATTCGAGGAATACCTGAGGTGAGTACTTCCAAGCTGTTTGTTTGATACTATCATGCTGACTGCACATAGCGATATCATGGAAATCGACCTCCGCCGATATGGGTTTCTGGGAAACAACCTCTCACCAGAGCCACGCATAGAATCACGGCCAACCGCTAGGGTAGTTGATCAACCTTCCAAGGGCCTGGGCGCCGACCTAGCCAAGCTATTCGATCAACCACCTGAGACTGGAAGCGGTACAGACTTCATCATCACGGCCTCTGAAGGAGACTATGAAGACGATGATATCATAAGCCGCAACGTCAACGCCTCAGCAGATCAGAACTGGCTGGCCCCTGATGCACCCACATCACAACCTATCCATGTTCACAAGCTCATACTACAAGCTCGTTGGCCGCACTTTGCTCGTCTCTACAGCTCTCAAATGGCTGAATTTCACACCAAGAAGATGCACATTCCCGAGCCTTACAGTGTCGTGAAGGCATTCCTTTACTACCTCTACACGGACAGCATTCACGGAACATCAGTGAACGGAAGCGGCGCCACCACCGAGCTATCTGACGTAGCCGGACTCCTTGTCATGTCCAATATCTATGGCATCCCTCACCTTCGACTTTTATGCGTCAACCGGCTTTCCAAGGAACTGGATGTCGACCACGCATGCATTATATGGCACTGCGCAGGTCTCGCGAATGAAGATTGGTTACGGAAACGTGCAGCACAGTTCTGTCTTACCCATTGGGGTCGCATAGTTCGCACTCAGGGCTTCCTTCGCCTGCCGCGGACGGCACTAGTCGAGTTGTCCCAAGAAATCGACATGGAAGGACGAGTTGTCGGTGGCGACGAGCTCGAGTATGTTGGTGGTTTAGCCGGCTCCCGATTCGGTGACTGTGGCTCGATGGTCAGTCGCAAGGAGAGCGTTAGCAGCAACCACACTCAGCTCCTCGACAGCGAAGCCGACGACGAAGATGGCATGGAGATGAACTGATCCTCCTCGGGGCCACAGACTCATCGGGACAATTAGTATCTCTTACTTTTTAGCACTGCTAAGTCGCAGCTTATATGTAACGACGGATTGTTTTACGCAAAATGAGGGATAGGGGATGGCGCCATGATCCTTTTTTTTGTTCGCATGGTTCGGTGTCGGGGGTCTCACGTACAGTATTTGTTTTTCATGGTACGAAAGCACTCGGCGTTGAAGTTTTCGTAGACGAGATATCCCATACATCAAATACAAAAAAGAAGGACGTCGGTTTTATACGAGGACTTGATCAATTCAGTCTATTCTTGCGCAAAAGGAGATGTCTTTTTCAAACGAAAGCAAACTTCAACTTTTCCCACCCACCAAGTCATTCCACGTTGCAACGCCTACCGCATGTACGCATGTTCATCAACCACTGTTCCTAACGCGCCAGCCACAAACACGCTTCTGAGGGGAGAGGGAGACCAAGATCGTTCCACTTCCCAGATATAAGAACCACCGAAGAAACCGTTTTCGAGCAAACAACCATCCTAGTCATTTTCTTTTGTTTTCGTAGTCCAAACTCATACAAGACCCGTGAGGCCAGACATACCCATTGAGTGTTTCTGTGTCGTTTTCCCCCTTGGATATAGTGTGTTTTCGTATTTCCTGGACAACAACCTGTGTCTTTCATTAAACCGTGAAGTCGCCATCTGCGACCCCAACGGCAAGGGTGGGTGGTAAGAAGAGGTCAAAAAGACGCGTCCCGACACGAGGTCGTCAATGATTGATAAAGGGAGTAAAAAATGGTGGGATACGAAACAGCAACGACGTCCATTCCATTATTCGTGGCTGTCGATCTCCAAATCGTCGTCGAGGTTGGTATTATTTCTAGAGGGTTGTGTATCGTGGCCGGTCGCAAAACGTAACTGGTAAGTCTATGAGGGTATAAAACGGATAAGAGCAGACTCGGCCGACCTGATAATCGAGCTGAAAAGTGTCCGCGAAAAACAATCAAACGCCGCGCGAAATGCTGTGAGCCTATTCTGTGGCAAAGATGTTCTAGTCGGCAGGTTCAGAGCCGGGGTCAACCAATATAGGTACTGGATTTTCTGTGACGCCATGGCCTTGACGGAATCTCGATGCCACGCGGAAATGGGATTCCGGGGGGAATTTGGGCCAGATGTCTTTACGTTTCCGCTACATCATCTGGTCCTCGCCGATCCCGGTAAGGTTGGACATCGAATTCTCCATAAGACCCGGTAGGCTAGTGAGGTTACTGAGCCCCGCAGCCAGGAATTTGAAGTCGGGGTTGCACGGTGCGGAATGTCCTTTGTGCTATACTTCGGGTTAGTTTCGGCATATTGCGAACTCGGGAACAGGGCCGAACTAACATATTTGAGACCGTTGAGATTTTTGTAGCGCTTGCCACACACGTCGCAAGAAAACGGCTTCTCCTTTTCCATTCCCAGCGTGCCGGGGTAAGGCGTGCTGGTTTCTGGGTTGACAATGGAGAAAGTTCCGTCACCATTTTCGTGCAGTTGTTGCGTCTGATGGCCGTGAGTTTTGTGGTACCTATTTTTGAGTCGTGTCAGCCATTGCAGGTTTCACGCCATTGAAGCCACTGGAAACTTACTTGAGGCCGTTTTGGTTCTTGTATGCTTTTTCGCAGCCGATGACGGGACATTTGAACGGCTTGTGCTCCTCAGGAACCATCATCGCGCCGAACTTCTGAATGAGGGCCTTGTTTGCGGCGCTGTTGGGCTGGCTAGGATCAAAGCCCATTCCGATGAGGTGTTGCTGGATTGCCCGCTGTTGGTTGGTGAGAGCGCCGCCAGGGCTGAAGAGGTGCTTGCCGGGATCATTGATGCAGAAGTCGGGGTTTGAGTTGGAGTTGCCGAAGTTCACGTCCGCAAAGTTTGATCCGTTCAGCTCCATGTTACCGCCCATGGGCATCCCGGGAAGATCCTCATCCATGTCATCCATAGGCTGCATCTGAGAGTTCTGGAGGAATCCATTACTCGACCGCTGCTGCTGGGGTGTTTGCTGTGTCGTAAGTGTGGGCGTGTTAACGGACGAAACCGTAGGGTTATGCTGCAGACCAAAGCTCGCGGCTGCAGGAGTGGGTGGCTGGGATGTGCGCAGTCCTTGAGTGAGACCTGAAGCATTGACATGGAGTTGTGGTCGTTGTTGTTGACCGAACATCTGGCGGGTCTGGGACATGGTTCTTTGGCTGTCGTCCATTTCCATATGCCCGAGTGCGTCGTCCATCTCCATATCGCCTACAGTGTCCATGTCATCAAGTTGAGATATTTGATTGTGCTGCTGTCCCGACATGTTTTGCTGACCGAGTTGCATACCGAGTCCGCTCATGCCCCCGCCGAGGTTGGATCCGGGACGACCAGGCTGCCCGAGTTGCGATAGAGAAGCCGTGTTTTGCTGCTGTGTCTGTGGTCTCGCACTGCTAGCTCTGGACGAAGGTTGTGTGGAGATCGCAGCGTACTGCGATGAAAAGGGCGCATTGCGCGCAGTGTTCGGGCTCGGCTGAGTGTGTGCCTCCTCATAGTGCTGCAGAAGATCGTGGAGGTTGGGCAGGTTGAGGCCGCAGCAGTTGAAATCCTTCATGAAGCTGGCCTCCAACTTGGGCAAGTAAGATCCAGAGTGGAACGAGGGCGACGCTTGGTGAGCGAAAGGCGATGTGCCCGCCATTGCGATACTGCGCACCAGAAGTTAGCCTACGAGGTATTTGCGTGTACGGTTCAAGCTGTGACGACGACAGCATCGGGACAGTGTCACCGAAAGTGTCTCGGTCTTCGATGCAGGGAACGCAAGTCTGAAACCAAGGCGCGGGTAGGCATACTCATCGCGAATAAAACTGCCGAAGGACATTCCTCCCCAGCTGGCGCCGCCCATCAAGCTGCCTGCGAGACTTTCGCGTCGCTGGCGGTTGACATGATCGCGATTGGGGTTGGCCATAGAAATAGGCTTGGGCCCAGCGCTGACGAAGGAGTCCTGACGACTCCGACCCATGGCCGAATCCATGGCGGGGCCAGTAGTCATATCGATACTCTTGGTCGGAATGGGAGGAAAGTCGAGAAGTTCGTCGGGCCACTCGAAGGGATTCCTATCGAAGCTGGATTTGGTGGGGATAGAGGGGGAGGCGGACGACACTGAACGGTCTCGAGTAGGTGTACCGATGGTGATTGGCTTGGTTGACCAGAGGCCTGCACGGGAATCACGCACGTCAAAGGTGTCGATAGGTGTAAGTGGTTGAGGGGAAGGCGAGTTGGGGGTGAGAGAGGTTGAGTTGGAGGAGCCTGGTGAAGGAGAGGCGAAGGCGTTGTCAGAAGCAGACGAGGACGCCGACGCACGATAACTAATATTATCGGCGCTGGCGCAGTCGGTTCTACTGGGCGTGCGCCTGTCCTCGCTGTTGTGGGCGGCGGTGGTGGACCGGGTCGACGGGTCCCTTGGGTCCTCGGTACTTGTTGGGTTGAACCAGCGAAGGGCGCTCCTCATGTCAGCTGGAACTAGCCGTTGTATTGGGTTAGGTAGGGGACCGTGGCACCCAGAACGTTTCTCGACCCTTTTTGTGGGTAATTATTAAATCGGGCCACCTGCTGCAGCCGGTGGTAGCGCCCCGAAAAAGGAGATCGAGTCCGTGTCTCGACTAGTATGTGATGCCGCCGCAAAAAATC
Organism: Colletotrichum ledebouriae; assembly: GCA_036785755.1. Lineage (NCBI taxonomy): Eukaryota > Fungi > Ascomycota > Sordariomycetes > Glomerellales > Glomerellaceae > Colletotrichum > Colletotrichum ledebouriae. The sequence continues at coordinate 3,277 of JAVHLU010000524.1, read as the reverse complement.
CCAGAAAAAGAGGAGTGAGGGGGGGCTTTCCCGTCTGTGATTTCTGGGTGGTTTTGTGTGTGCGTGCTGTATGTTTTTTTCCTCTTTGATCTTTGACAAGACTCCGTGTAAGTCTGGGAGTCAGATTGCTTTGGAAAAAACCGTGGTGCAACCTGTTTGGTGGTCCCTGGAGTAGATACTTGGGGCCAAGCCAGGTACGAAGATAGCTGGTTGATTATTCACCGCAGCCGTGGGCGACCAGGGAGGCAAATAAAGGTGGGCTGGGGGCCGAGCGAGGACGGGGTGCCGACGACAGTGACAGCGACGGCGCCGTTATTGGTAATGACCACTAGATTCGGATCGAATGTCGGCGGAGGCGATTTTTCATCCAAGGGACGAACGCAACCGAGGTACGCAAGCCCACCGAGGTAGATTGCGATTCTAAATCCGGCCGCCGGCGGTGGTGATGACGGTATGATGGCAAGCTGATGATGATGTTCTTGAAGCGCTGCGATCGATAGTGTGCCTCAACTTTCTGCAAGATGTCGAGAAGTTCGTATTGACGAGATGGGCATGAACCACTGGATGGTGTCTATTGAGAGAACAGAGATAGAGAAGATATATACTTCCTCTGTTGTTGGGTAGGCGATATAGTTTTGTTTGTTGTGATTATTACCTAGTGGTCGTCTTATGACCGGACCTGGTAATATGGATGTTATGGTAATGTACCGGTTTGACGTGGGAAGGTGATGACCTTTGAACGAGACGCAGATGTTGTGTCGTTAAGAAAAGAATAGGCTGAGCTCAAATATGTGTTCTCGAAAGAAGCAACCTTCGAAGAATTTGAGAGTTGGTTTGGATGTGAAGTCCGAAGGGTTGAAGGGGAAGGGGTCAAGAATAAGAAGGATGGGCTATAGTAGGTACCTTTGTTTTGGATGGAGCTGGAGATGTGCATGCGTGTATTGACTCGACTCAAGATCAGATCCAGGGTGATCCAGTGTCGAAAGTACCTGCACTTTTCCAGCCAGTCCGGGCTCAAGGTTACATTAATTAGTTGAAGCAAGGTGAGGGAGGTGAGAACCACGCGCGCGGAGGGTAGCCGGGGTGTGTTGGAGAAGGAGGGTAGGGAGGTAGGTGAGTGGCAGGCACCGTTTGTATTTGATGTATTGAACAGGCTGATCAAGCGAACATAAGGTATCAAGGTGTCGTCTTTTCATGTGGTTACAGCTCTTGGGGTCTCTGGAGCAGGTAGGTAGCTAAAGCTGAAAGGCAATCATCATATGGTTTGGCAGAAGCGGAAGCAGAGGTTTGCCGTGATATAACACGTACCTAATCAACCATAGACATACACCACCTAAGGCACCAGAGGTTAAAGTGCCTTAGGGTCCAGAGACTGGCTAACATGTATCAGGCTTGGCTGCGCTGCTGTTTGGTCTCCAACTCAGACCTCCAGATCTCAGACATCAGGCAAAGCATGGCGAGGCAGGAAAGACGATGGTAAGGAAGACGGACGAATGGCAGTCGCCACACAGACACACACCCTAACGGCCAGTGACTCTTCGAGAAGTGATTGTGTGACTCGACGACGGCAAAGGCAGACAAACAAGTCGAGAGCAAGAACGAGAAACCTAAAATCTACAGCGGCTTTTGGCGTTTGTCTGCGACCGAGTGCAAACCTCAATCAGTTCTTTCCACTTCCCTTTCGTCGCGTCGTATGGAAGCCACCCCGTGTTGGAGTGTAGTATAAGTCAAGGTCAAGGTAAGGCACCTCAAGGAAGTTAGGTAGGCACCTATCTGCGAAATATCCCCCATGCTCCAACTCAGTCCATACTTGGACGAGGCAGAAGTGGCGGCAGCAGTAGAAGTGCTTCAACCAACCTGGCATCAGAGATATATGGTAACCGTACTTGCCTGGTTTCCTTGTTATGTCCACGTCCAAGTACGGATATCTGCACCTTGCCTACCTACCTTCCCTGGGTACCCTGGAATCTGGATGCGCCTTCCCTCTCAGGGTGCAGGTAGTAGCGCTCCTGCTCCGCATGAACGACGAAGGCAGCATCGACAGGGTGGAAGGCGAGGCAGGAAAGATGGGAGCTGGCAGGCAAGCGCGCGATGGGGCGACTGCCCGCTCCAGCGAATGTGAGACTGCCAAAAGGTAACGTACGGCAAGGCAGGGCAGGGCAGCAGGGGATGTCAGTCAAGGAACTGAAGTAGAAGGCAAGCATGGCACGATCCACTCGGAAGAAGTAACACCAGATGAGAAAGAAGCAACGATCGAGACTGTGACGGGGCCTCGACTCGACTCAACTCGACTCGACGGCGGGAGACGAGACGATTCATTCATTGGCGCCTTCCATTTCCACCCCAGCATCGAGCGAGCATGGCAGCTTCCGGCTTTACCTTTCAAGGGCCAGACCAGACCAGACCAGACCAGACGCGGGAAAGGAAGAAGCAACTCTGACGAAGCGCAAGTCGACTCCGTGAAATATAACCAAAGACGAAGACTTGCCTGCAACCTCTGTCGCTCCTTTACCGCATACAGGCGGATAAGCGAGCCGTTACGTACTGAAGTGTTTTGGCGAACATCCGCAATGCTACAGCCAGTAGGCGACCAATGATTGCGACGCCTGCGACAGCAACAACAGCCTTCATGCCTTGACCTCCAATCCCATTAACATCGTCGTCCTACCTTACCTCACCACACTTTTACCTACGCATACAGTCTACCGCATACCGCTTCACACCGCCAACCCCCCATTCCAGCATCGAATCCGTTCCTGGATCTGCTGCTTCTCGCCACATCGTCAGCCGCGCATGTCCCCAAGTACCGGCACCATCCCAAGCCACCCCCCAAAAGAGTCCCATGGGACACCCTTGAGACATCGGCCTGGCGAGGGTGTGCCTGCCGTTGTCACAACTGGCCCGACGCAGCGACTTACATGCTTCATGTCAAACACCATCACATCCACCATCATTTTCCACTGTTCCCACCGCCGCCCAGCTATCCCAATTCTGTGACCCCGAGAAAAAATAAACCCCAGGGAGACGGACAGGACGAGATCGAATTGCCAATTTGTGGAATACCAATGTGTGGAACTTTTTAGAGCTGGAAGTATATATCCTTGCCCCTGATAACCTAGCACCCTTACTACATACCCTAGTTTATAATCCGCTTCTTTAGCGCTTTAAGGAATTTAGTATACTATTTATTATATAGCTAGTTAATTTTAATAATATCCTTAGATATTAGATATACTATATATTTAAACTCCGTTTTAATATTATTAATTAACTTAAG
>JAVHLU010000523.1:0-55950 GCA_036785755.1 Colletotrichum ledebouriae | reverse complement strand
ACTAGTAAGATCGCTAGAAAGAATCTTAGGATTATAGAGGTATTTTATAAGAACTATACCTATATATATAATATAAGATATTATAAAGAGCTATTAGTAAGAAGCTAGAGAGGGATATAAATAAGATTAGAAAAGAAAAAGAAAAGAACTTAATAACTATAGTAAAAGCTTATAAAATAAGCGCTAAAATAGGAGAGGTAGCTAGATTAAAAAAGATTATAAAGAAGAGAAATTCTAATTAAGTTAGAGACCTTAAAAAGAAAACGCCTTTTTATATTTTAAATCGCTAGGTAATAAGACTAAATAATTACTAGTTATATACTACTAAATAGTTATATAACTATTAGTAACTAATTAAAAAATAATAATAATAATTAAAATTTAAAAATACTTGTAACGCGCTAGGAAAATAAAAATATATTATTTACTATAACTACCTAGATCTAGTATAGAGGGTAAGAGTAAATAATATAATAAAGGCGTAGAGACGCTGCCCTATAGTTAGTAATAATATCTATAATAACGTAGAGCTATATTACTCTACTAGTACGCCTTAGGGACTAAGGCTTTAGAGGGGGGGGTAATTATAAGGAATAATAGCGGCCTCTGGCCACTGCATAGTGATTTTACCTGCTTAAGTGCAACAGACCTTCTAACTCCGCGCCTCCTGATAATACACAGCCTTCGGTCACGTGATCGTAACCAAGGAGTCACCTCTCGTATAGTGGCGTTTACCTTGCTAGAAGGTCGACCTTTTAGGTTAAGGAGTTATCTCGTATAGTGGCTTTCGCAGCACCTTTAGCACCTTGCTAGAAGGTTGACCTTTTGGGTTAAGGAGTTATCTTATATAGTAGCTTTTCTAGGCTATAAGAGCCTTAATAGCCCGTTCGGCTCTAATATAATTAGCCCTAGTATAGCGCGCGTCTAACTTTATAATATTTAGAGGGTTTACTTACGAGTAGTAGGAATATATAGGGTTCTTATATTATTTTCCTTAACTAGTAGAGGGTATAGGTTAAAATACCTATATAGTATTTCCCGAATTATACCTGCGAACTAGGTGAATTTATTATAGTCTTTTTATAAAGGGGCTGCGGCGTAATTCCAAGCTTAATGCTTTAGGCTAAATAGAAGGGACTCTATTTTACTAATAGTATATTAATTTAAATAATAGAGCGATTATATAGCGCGATAGTTATATTTCTTATAGTATATATATTATAAACCTTTAAAAGGACTTTTAAATAGATCTGAGAGGGAATTTAAATATCATTATAACATATAATTCGGACGTACGATTCTAAGTTTAGAATATTAAGCCTATTAGGTATATTAGAGTCTTACCCTATAAGTAGATTAGTATTTAAATATAGGATAAGCTATATACTTATATAGAGCTTAGTAGTTATTATATAGCTATTAGGTTATTATCCTTATATAAGAATTATAAAAGTTACCTAGGCGATAGTCTTAAGGCTTCTTATACCTTAGAGCTTAAATACCTTAGGTTCTCTTAAGAGGGTATAGAACTATTATAAGCAGGCTTTGCTTATAACTAAGCAGTCTGCGCTAGTATTAATATAGATTATAATTAGTAGTCTATTATAATAGCCCTAGATAATAATCTTAGCGTACGTATAGCAGTATAAATCTATAACTATATATTACTATAGCTTAATAGGACTAATAAGCGTTATATTTAGCTAAGGGGATAGAAGGGTCTAATACGAGAAGATACCCTTAAAGTTAGTATATAGCTTAGCGTTATAAAGGTAGGTTTTATATAAGTAGATTCTAGGATCCTTAAGGAGCGAATTTTAAAAGGAGTTAATATTAAAAATAGGGTACTTATCCTTATATCTAGGGATATAACCTAGAGGGTATTTATAGTAATAAGCGGGTTAAGTAACTAGGTTAATATACTTAGGATCGTCTTCCTATTACTCTTAGTTATTCTTATTATTAGTACTAATAACTAAGTCTTCTTTATATAAGTCTAAATCCTCGCTAGCCTTAATATACTAGATATAATTAAAGTTACCCTTATCTAATAAAATATATGCTTCCTCTTCTACTTACTCGCAACTAGTGCTCTTAGTTATATAGGCTAAAGGGTAACTAGGTAGTTAAGGATATTAAACGCATTAACTAGGCTATTTGCATTAGTATTCAGGCTTTTATTATTAGTTAAACTAAATTTCCTTATAAGTAGAGCTTAATAAGGGTTTAGTAGCTATATTAGTAGCTTGCTTTATAGGTCTTAATAGTAATAGGCTAGATATAGTCTCTTTTAGGTTCGTATAGTACAGGTAATAAGTAGCTATAGTGCGGCTTATCTTTAAGGTCTCTTTTAGTAATAATTATATTGCTAAGTTCCTATATAGGTCGCCTTAATAGATAGTTAGATTAATACTCGCTAGGATCCTTTAGTAACTATTTAATACTAGCTAGGGACTATCTTCTATAGGCTTATAATAAACTTATTATAATTTATATTACTAGTTAGCTAAGGAATACTAATAACTAGTTCTATATCTATCTTATTATAAGTAATAGTTAATACCTTAGATTCGCTCTTTTTAATATCTTTATATAGTTAAGTAACCTTAGTTATCTAGTATTAAATATTATATTAATTATATATATTATATAGAGTATACCTCTCCTTAGTTTAATATACTTTAGTAATTTTATATAGTAAATAAAAACGTTTAAGTAATAACTCTTTCTAATAATCTAACTTATAATTAGGATCCTTAAGTTCTACCTTCTTATTAAATATTAAATTAGTATAATACTAGTCCGAGGTATACCTTAGTAAGGTTTAATATAGGTTAAGGGTAGCTATAGCTAGGTTCTTATTATCCGACTTAATATAGCTATTAATAGTATTAATAAAACTATATATATTTTAGTAAATAGTCCTTAAATTACTTTTAATATATATATCTTTAACTTTATTATTATATAGAGGCGGATCGAATAACTTAATTATATTAGTCTTAAATCAAGGAGTACTACGCTTAGGTTCTATAACTAATATTCTAGCTATTACCTATACTACCCCTTCTTTATTTATAGAGAGAAGGAATATAAGAAAGTTATAGCTAACTAAGAACTTATTAGGGTTAGATAATAGTTTAATAGTATCTCTTAGCCTAGCTAGTAGTTAAGGGTATTAATTACCTTAGCTATTACTATTACTATAGCTAGGACTACCTCCTCTACTATTTTAGCCCTTAGGGTTATTATTATTACCTCTATTACTAGGATCTCTAGGTAGTATAAATAATAGTAATAGTAGAGGAGTATCCTCTATATATTTAATATCCTAATTATATCTTTTACTTTTATAAAGGTTTAATAAACTAGCTTCTAGTTCCTAGGTACCTATTTTATTATATTACTTACCCTAGCTATAAGTATTAGGGTAACTCTATAAGTTACTTAGCTTAGGTATAAGAGGGCTACTTATTCCTTTTCCTTAGGTTAGGAATAAGGTACTTAATATATCTTTACTTTCTTTAAATAATATATAGAAGGTATTTAGGCTTAGCTCTAGCGTTAATATAGTAGTTATATTCTTTAATATAAGTTTAAGAGGTAGGAGTTATAAACTATTTATAAAACTTTATTTAAACTTATAATATTCCTCTAGAATTAATAGGAGTATTAAGAAAGCTTTAGAGATTATTATTATATTAAGTTTAGATATAGGTTTTAAGATATCTAGCTTATTTATAGCTTTAGCTCTTAGGGTCTTATAGCCTCCTATCTCTTTATCCTCTTTAAAAGGGAGCGTTAGGTCTAGAGTCTAGCCCTATTTAGTCTCTATCTTAATATATTAATTATAAGAAGGGAGATTAAAGTAAAATTACTACTTAATAGTATTAGCAAATAGTTATAAGTTAGTTATCTATACCTATAGGACCTTACTTTAAATATATTAAGCGGTTTTATATACTTCCCTATATATTATTAACTTTTAAATATATCTATAGTAGTTTACTAAATATTATTTAAAGTTCTTATAAGTAATAGCTATAATACTCGCTTTTATTACTAACCTAAGAAGAGTATACTTAGTCTAGGTAAGTAGTATATAAAACTTATCTAGGTATTACTTAAGTATTATTATAAAGTTTATAATAATTAAATAGTTAATAGGTTTTAAAAAGTTAGACTTAAGACCTTTTTTAACTTTATAATTAGAAAGTAGCTTATTAAGTATTATTATTAGAGGTTTATTATCTCTTTAGGATATTCCTTAATTAAAGAAATCTTTAAGGTTTAATATATCTTAGGGATATTTCCTAATTAAAGGAAATAGTAAAGGGTTAATATCTCTTATTAATATTTCCTAGTTAAGGGAAAGGGGGAGTTTAGAGGCTTTTAATAATATATAATACCTATAGGTATTAACTACTAAGATACTACTTTATATAAACTTAATAAGGTTAGCTATCTATATAGTTAAGTACCTTCCTTAATTATAAGAGATATCCTTAGTTATAAGGGGATATAGCTAACTATTAAGGTTATGCTACTAATTAATATAGTCTATATAATAAGCGAAAAATATAGGTAAAATTTCTATAAATTTAGAAGGTTTTTTCCTTAAAGGTAATAAGCCCTTTTATAAGGGTTAACGCGTTTAGGTACGTTTAACGCGTTAAACGCGTTGGACGCCCTTGAGCGGGATAACTACGCTAAGCGCGTTTGGTATTAGCTATAATTAGTAGTAGCTAGGGGTCTATCCTTATCTATATAAGTAAGGGGTCCTCTAGTACCCTCTAGAGGAGGTCTATATAGAACCTTAGGTAGATATTACTAGGTATATCTAACTTAATAATATATAGGCTTAGGACTCTAACTATAATATATTTATAATATAACTACAATAGCTTCTTACTAAGCCTAGGGCTTTTATAATTAGCTATTAAAAGCTAAACCTTATTACCTACTTAGTACTCCTCTATAAGTATACTATACTAGTTTATATTCTCCTTATTATACTATTAGGTAGCTATAATACTTATTTAAATAAAGTCTACTACTTCTTATAGTCTTATTATTAAGAGGGTAGCTATTATATCCCTAGAGGGGGCTTCTTTTATTACGTTATTTACTATAAATATAGGGTTAGTATAGTAACTATATTCTAAGAAGAATAGCAAGAGCTTAGTTATATTACTAACCTTATTATAGAGCGCTAGCTAGGTAGTAAGTAGGAGCTACCCCTAGTTATCCTATACCTAGGTTATAAATACCTATAGGATAGCTTATATCTCCTAGTTTTACCTCTTAGTATTACTATTAGTCTATAGGTAGTATATAATACTTAATAGCCTCCTTATACTAGTAAGGTAATAGAATTTAGCTTAGAAGTAGCTTACCTAATTAAACCCTTAATTACTAATAATACTATATAAGAACTTATAGAACTAGAAGTAGGAGGTAAGGAATTAGTAGATATAAGCTTTTACTTCTATAGTACTTATCTCCTCTAGTATTACTAACTTACCTAGCTTATTTATTATAACCTATAAGTATTAGCTAGTATTATCCTTTATAAGTAATACGTCTATAATAAAGTCTATTAAGAGGTCTAAATATAACTAGGTAGGTACTAGTAAGGGCTTTAGGAAGCTCCTCTTAGCTTACTTTTAGATATATATCCCTCTATAAATATTATAATTCCTTATAAATCTCTATATTATTTATAATTATCCTAGCTAATAGAACTACTAGCTTACTATTTCTAGCGTATTATTATAGCCTAAGTAGGTAGTTATACTTAAGTTATAGCTCTATCAAATAATCTTTATAGCCTCTAGCCACTATATAGTGATTTTACCTGCTTAAGTATAATAGACCTTCTAACTCCGCGCCTCCTAATAATATATAGCCTTCGGTTATATAATCCTTTCCTAACTATAGCCGCACTTATACGTGCTTATTATACTAGATAGCCTCACGATCTTTAACTTTATATTAATAATAACGTGGTTTTTAATTATTTAATAGACTATAAAACTATTAACTTATCCTCTCGCGCACTACCCGCGCTACTAATACCGCCTCTATTACTACTTTATCCGCTAGAAGTCGTTATTATCTTTACTATACTATTATTAGTAACGCTCTCTCTATATTAAAGCAGTTAGTATAAGCTATACTTACTAATATTTAAGCCCTAAGGGGCCTAGGCTACCTCTATCTTTATAATATAGAGGACCTACTTAAAGAAAGGCTACTCTATAGGGTATATAATAACCTACCTAGCTTCTACTACTAAATCTACTTACTTAGTTATAATATAATAATAAGTATTCCCTCTAGGGGTATTCTTAAGAGCCCTCTTAAGGGCTATACTAATAATATACTCTCTATATATAATAGAGTAGTTAAAGAAGGAGCGGGTTTTATTAATTATATTAATACTAAACTTTTTAATAAGCTCTTATATATTATTAGTATTAAAGGGCGTGCCTCGCGCAGGCTTAGTATTTTTATATATAAGGTCTAGTATTAATATAGTTAAGAGATAAGGATAAGAAAGAGGGAGAGGTATAAAGCCCTACTCGCAGAGCTTCTTATACTTCTAGCTATAAGAACCTCTTAGGAAAGACCTCTTTAGTTAAGGAGTTACCTCTTATATAGTAGTATTCGCAGCACCTTTAGCACCTTACTAGAAGGTCGACCTTTTAGGTTAAGGAGTTATCTTATATAATAGCTTTTCTAAGCCACGAGAGCCTTAGTAGCCCGTTTAGCTCTAATATAATTAGCCCTAGTATAGCGCGTATCTAACTTTATATAGTAATATTTAGAGGGTTTACTTATAAGTAGTAGGAACGTATAGGGTTCTTATATTATTTTCCTTAACTAGTAGAGGGTATAGGTTAAAATGCTTATATAGTATTTCCCGAATTATACCTGCGAACTAGGTGAATTTATTATAGTCTTTTTGCAAAGGGGCTGCGGCGTAATTCCAAACTCAATAGAGCTTCTTATACTTCTAGCTATAAGAACCTCTTAGGAAAGACCTCTTTAGTTAAGGAGTTACCTCTTATATAATAGCGTTCGTAGTACCTTTAGTACCTTACTAGAAGGTCGACCTTTTAGGTTAAGGAGTTATCTTATATAGTAGCTTTTACCTTTAGTACCTTGCTAGAAGGTCGACCTTTTAGGTTAAGAAGTTATTTTATATAGTGGCTTTTCTAGGCTACGAGAGCCTTAGTAGCCCGTTTAGCTCTAATATAATTAGCCCTAGTATAGCGCGTATCTAGCTTTATAATATTTAGAGGGTTTGCTTGCGAGTAGTAGGAACGTATAGGGTTCCTATATTATTTTCCTTAACTAGTAGAGGGTATAGGTTAAAATACCTATATAATATTTCCCGAATTATACCTACGAACTAGGTGAATTTATTATAGTCTTTTTACAAAGGGGCTGGGGCGTAATTCCGAACTTAAATAATCTTTATATAGAGCTCCCCTAGTAGGTTATTATTATCCTCCCCGCTAGGTACCTATAGCTTCCCCCTAAATATTAGTCTCCTCTAACTATTAATATTATACTTACTAATTTAAACCTTAGCCTTTATATTTAATAAGAAGCTCTAAAGCTATTAAGTAATTATATAATATATAGCTTTATATATTATATCCTTCTTTATAATTTCTAGCTATAGCGCTTATAATTTAGGGTTATTATTAAAGACTACAGTATTTAGGATATTAATATAGCCCTTCTAACTTCTCCTTACTAGGGGGCTAACTATAGGGTCCCCGCGGGGGTAATTATAGTTTAGTATTAGCTATAAGACCCTCCCCTACTTCTACTTATTATTTTACTCTTATAATATATCTTATTCTCTCTAAGAGAGAGTATTAAGGGCTATTACTTCCTTATTAGGGTAGTATTTAATAGTAAAATTATACTAAGATAGCTCCTCTACTTACTAGCTCTAGCGCTCTATAAGATATTACTTCTTTATAAAGTATTTAAGCTCCTAGTAATTAGTTAATACTTTAAAAGTAGTTATATTATATAGCTCTACTCTCTATATATATAAATAAGAAAGGACTATTAGAAGCTCCTTATTATAAATAAGGTAGTTATACTCTATAGATAAGAGTTTCTATAAGTAGAATACTATAGGATACTAGGTATTCTCTAGGTTAACTTATAAGAATACCCCTCTTAATATAAATCCTAAATAATTAGTTTTAATAATAATCTTATTTCTAAATTAAACTAGTAGAGTATTAGCTAGGTATTAAAAAGCTACTTAAGCTATAAGAAGGCTTATTCTTAATTATTTCCTTATTAGAATATTATATTCTTTCTAATAAGTAGTATAAGTAGTTTAATAATATCCCTATATTCTAATATAAATATATTATAATAGTTTATAAACCCTAGGAAGCTCTAGACCCCCTTTAGGGAGGTAGGGGGTAACTACTTAGTAATTACCTAGAGTTTCTTAGGCTTATAAGAGAGACCCTCTCTTATTATTATAATAAACCCTATATATTTAACCCTCTTAACTAAGAACTTATACTTTATAGGGTTAAGGTTTAGGCTTATATCTACTAGCCTCTAGAGGACCTCCTAAACCTTCCTCTTATAGTCTTCCCTTATTCTATTAGAGTAAATTAATATATTATTTATATAAGTAGTAATAAAGTTATAAAAGAAGTCCTATAGAATATTATTAATATATCGCTAGAAGCTAGTAAGGGTATTAATTAAGCTAAATAAGTAAACTACTTACTTAAATAACTTATATTAAGTATAGAATATAGTTCTCCCTTGGCCTCTAGCCACTGCATAGTGATTTTACCTGCTCAAGTGCAACAGACCTTCTAACTCCGCGCCTCCTAATAATATATAGCCTTCGGTTACGTGATTATAACTCTCCTAACTATAGCTACACTTATACGTGCCTATAGCCTCACGATCTTTAACTTCATATTAATAATAACGTAGTTTTTAATTATTCAATAGACTACGAAACTATCGACTTTTCCTCTCGCATACTACCCGCGCTACTATTAAATACCGCCTCTATTACTGCTTCGTCCGCTAGCTATGCTATCGTTAGTAACGCTCTCTCTATTTAGCGCAAGCTATACTCACCGACGTTCGCTACCTAGGCCGCCTCTACCTTAGTAATACGGAGGACCTGCTCGAAGAAGGGCTACTCTATAGGGTACGTAACGACCCGCTAAACTTCTACTACTAAGTTTACTTACTTAGCTCTAATACTATCGCGCCTTATAGAGTCCCCTATAAGGGTATTAAAGTAAGCCCTCTTAAGGGCTATACTAATAATATGCTCTCTATATATAGCGAAGTAGTTAATAAAGGAGCGGGTTTTATTAATTATATTAAGGCTAAACTCTCTAGCGATCCCCTCTGCGTTATTTATACTAAAAGGCGTGCCTCGCTTAGGCTTAGCGTATTTATATATAGGGTCTAGTACTAATATAGTTAAGGGATAAGGATAAGGATAAGGGAGAGGTATAAGGCCCTGCTCGTAGTAGAGCTTCTTATACTTCTAGCTATAAGAACCTCTTAGGAAAGACCTCTCTAGTTAAGGAGTTACCTCTCGTATAGTAGTATTTACCTTTAGTACCTTACTAGAAGGTCGACCTTTTAGGTTAAGGAGTTATCTTATATAGTAGCTTTTACCTTACTAGAAGGTTTAGCGAGGGCGTTACTACAAGAGCCTCAGTAGCCTATTTAGCTCTAATATAATTAGCCCCGGTGCGGCGCGCATCCGACTTTATAATATTTAGAGGGTTTACTTACGAGTAGTAGGAACGTATAGGGTTCCTATATTATTTTCCTTAACTAGTAGAGGGTATAGGTTAAAATACCTATATAGTATTTCCTAAATTATACCTACGAACTAGGTGAATTTATTATAGTCTTTTTGCGAAGGGGCTGCGGCGTAATTCCGAGCTTAATAGTTCTCCCTTAATACTCCTCTATTACTCTTAACTTATAAAAAGCTATTATTATATCTAGCTTAGTATAATACTTAGCTATACTTACTTAATATAATATCTTAGAGATTAATAAGAGGGGGTAGTAGTTTTTCTTTATAATTATACTAAGAGCCCTATAGTTAATATAGAAGTAAATCCCCCTACCTAGCTTCTTTATAAAAAGTATTAATACTCTAATAAATAAGCTACTAGCCTTAATAAACCCCTTATCTAGGAGGTCTTATAGGGTCTTTTTTAATACTAATAGCTCTTCTCTTAATATATTATAAAGGGGGCCCTAGAGGAGTAATAGCTCCCTCTTATCTAGTCCTAATATATAGTTAATCTAGTAGTTTACTCTTAGTTACTTAAGGGGTAGTAAGTAAGCCTTATTAGAGTTAAATAAATTAGGAAACTCCCTTAAGACCTAGCTTAGTAAATAGTATTATTAATTCTCTTTTAGTTTTAAGTTTAAAGCTTTCTTAATATTAGCTAAGCTAATAGCTTATATTAATACCTCTTTAATACCCTCCTAATACTTACCCTATTATCTTACTAGGTATTAGGAGATTATAGAGAATAAGGATATATTAAGGAACCTTATAGCCCTTATTTCCTTTATAAGGGGTATTTCTTTTTAATCCTTTAGATATAGCTTAACTTATCCCCTCTTATAGTATACTTAATAAGCTATAGTATTATAAATAACTTAGCTCTATTCTATCTAAGGGTGCTCTAAGAGGATATTAAGGTCTAGGCTATTAACTATATATATAAAAATACGCTAGGTATAACTACTTATTTTTAAGTTAAATATTATTATACCTAGCGTATTACTTAGTAATAATTTACTAAGTATATACCCTCTTATAAGTTAATATCTCTTCTTAATATATAAAAAGTAGAGATATTAAGCTAGGGAAAAGTTAATTATTATATAAGTATTACTCCTAGTATTTACTAGGGTATAAGCTAGATATCCTCTATTAATTCTAACTTAAATAATAATAAGCTTATTATTAGCTAGTTATTCCTATTTATATTCTTCCTAACTTAATATCTCCTCTTTAGTAAGCTCTAGGGCTTAATTTTACTCTAAAGTTAGTCTTTTCCTAACTCCTTATCTTCTTCTAAGGAGTTAGTTATTACTTAGTAGTTATTTATAACCTTATAGTATATTAGTTCTTCTTTTAAAGTCTTTACTTTTATAACCCTAGGTAGCTAGTTCTCCTTATTAGAGTAATACTAAGTAATATAACCTCTAGCTCTATAAGTATAATAAGTATAGGGGTCCCTTATACCCTTCTAAAGTTATTAGTATTATACTAGGGAGGTACTTAAAGAGGACCTAGAGTTTTAATAAATATAATATCTTACCTCTTTAACTTATAAGATATATATAGCTTTAGTTATATAAATATCCCCCTTAGTATTCTTAGTAATAAGTCTCTAGTAAGTTACGAGGTAATTACTAGTAATCTTCTAGCGCTCTACTTTCTATATAATACTCTAGACTTTTAAGAGCTAGCTATTATAATTAGCTAGTAAGTTAATAGTAATTAGCTAATCCCTTAGCTTAGAGATAAGAGAGGCCTCTAGAAGTAAGATCTAAACTTAACTAGGCTAGTTTATATTACTTATATTAGCTAATATCTATTTAAATCTTAGTAAGAAAGTTACTAGGGATTTATTCTCTTTTTACTAGAAGGTTTATAATTAAGCTATAGCTTATAACTAGATATTTAGGTCCTTATATATCTAGTCTAGATAAGTTATAAAGTCCTTAGGGTTATATTTTCCTCTACCCCCCCTAGCTCTATAGAAAGTAGAGACTACTTATTAGGCTATAATATTTAAATAGGAGTTAATAAAGTACTATACCTCTATATCTATAATATAAAATACCCTATTTATAGTAATCTTATACCTTATTTATTATACTTAGGTAATTTATTCCTTTTATTTACTTAAAAACTTTAGGAGTAGGGGTAGTAGCTTCTAGTATATTATACTAGGTATTACTAGTACCTTACTAGTAGTACTTATAGGGGTTTATATAGCTATATATTAGCTATTCCCCTACTTAACTTCTTATAACTATTACTAGAGGGATTTTATTACTACTATTAAATTAGTTTATAATAGCTTATCTTAAGTTTTAACTATATTACTATTAATTATCTTACTAACTAATAAGGAGTAGCGCTTAACTTATTATTATTATTATAATAATAAGCTTAAATATATAAGGGGTTAGACCTAAGTTTATTTAATAAGAGGTTACTATAATATTATTTATTTAAGCTAAAAAAGAAAAGGGGAAGTTTTCCTCTCTAATAGAGATTTCGCTAGTTTATAGGGAATAACTAGGTAAGCCCCGGGTAGGTATTAGGTAGCTCCTTAAGGCGGTAAACTTAGGTAGAAGCCTAGGTAGGCTTAACCCGGGCGTAGCCTGTAATATATATAGTACTTTAGCGCTAACTTATACTATAGATCTACCCCCTTGAAGTAGCGAAGTTACTCTTAATTATTTACCCTCTAATTATTATTAGCAAACTATCACGCCCTAAATACTTTATAAAGGTTTAGGGCGTTATTAATATATAGAACTAGGCTAGTAGGTAGCCTCGTTAGTACTAAGGAGATAAGGGTAGTATTAGTAGTAATAATGCTAAGCTATAAAGGAAGCTAGGTTAGTAGCGCGAAGTTTCTCCGAAATATATACTTATAATAACACATACCCCCCGAAGGGGGCATCGCACTTCCTTCCTTCCCAGATGCTTAGTCAACCATCACCTCGTTGGTCTGTTACCACTGGATGCAGTGCAACACACTTTCTAATCAGCTGCACACTCCTGACCCTGTTGCATGTGCCTCGAGAGAAACGCAGCCATGATAGCTAACGCGACTGCGACATTGAAACCAGGGTAAACCCGCTGTGTTAGCCTTTTCTAACCTGCAGCTCCATACTTCAGTATCTTGGACGTCAATGAGGCCTCTTTGGTTCTTTTCGCGGTCCATTGCTGTGGTCGATCAAATGTTAGCACCTAAAATTGGAGATATGTGCGACACCATTTCAAGTCAACGGGTTGTCCGGCAGTCGGTGCTCTATATGAGGTCGGCGGCGTCGGATCCCCGGACCTCACGATGTGCTTGACTCGGGCCGGCAATAGCCGGATATTCTTTCTTGACTCATCCCCGACACACGTCCCAAATACTTGCAAGAAGTGTATAGGAATGGGAAGCACGTGTCACGCCTCCGGTTCAGATGTCGGCTGGGGTCGATGCGCAGAATTCTTGGGTTCTCGACGACCGCTTTACCTGTCCATATTCGACTTCAAAGTCAACATTCTCTATGACTTGACGTTAGACTTCACTGCACGCGTGGCTTTTGCGACTTATTGGTAGGTGTAAAATACTTTGTCATATTCTCATGTCCTACGAGCACCTCCCATATAGCGCGCATCCGGACCTAGTCAAACCTCTAGTCCAACGAGTAGGTTATGGTACAGGGTATTAAAGCATCAGAGTCCACTTCCTCGTCTACAACTTGGCCCTGGCCTGGGCCTTCTTGAGAATAGGCTCCATTCTGGTGGCCTTCATAACATCGCCCTTGATCTTCAACTTGCCAGACATAAACAGCTTCTGAGCATTGGCCTTACCCATTACCAAGTTGCCGAAGTCGGTGTCGGACAAAGACAGGGTAACTAAAATTGGTTAATCAGAATGCCCGTGTTCCATCGTGAGGTTACGCCGCAAACGTACCGGTAGGCTTGTCTCCAACGCCCTTACCGACCTGGCCCTTCTCCTTGAGATCAATGTGCCAGCTGTCGGTCTCCCCGGCCGAGTTCTTCAGAGTGAAGGCGAAGATGGCCTTGCCCTGGCTGATGGCCTCCTTGCGATCATCCTCGTTGGAGTTCAGAGCAGAGTTGATAGCGTCGAACGCTGCGGAGGAGGGGAACTTGTCTGCAGAACAAGGAAGTCAGCATCACGCAAATACAGACCATTGACTGTGTGCGCTTACCGTTGGCGAGGCTCATTTTGGGATTGTGTGTAACGGATAGTTGGTATATTGCGGTGATGATAAAACTTTAGGAAGATGGCAGATGCCGCTTACTTATTGGAATGCGGGGAGCAGCCGGATACTTTAAATAATCAAAGATGTCAACGGTAAGCCGTGCGTCGGGGGTTGGGGGAAGACTGACGGAGGAGGCATAGCTTCTGGATGACGCTCAGTGTCGCATGTGAACCTCGGCGATTTAGCACTTTGGTACGGCGTCATGTGCGCCCGCGCGCCGCGCCCCAGAAAGGCATCCCCACATTTGTGCCCAGCAGGACCCCAGCCATGGAAATACGGCGTTTAAGTGTATCGTCAGCGGGTTCCGCATGCCACTGGACCAGCCAAAGGCCTGGAGGTTTGGCGGCTTTAGCCAGGGCGAGCACGGGCAGCAAGCTACCTAGAGGTGCCCAAGGACCAGGGTTGGGAATTAGTCACGATTTTAGTCAATTAGTCAAAAGACACTACTTTTTGGAATATATATATATATTAAATATAAAAATAGAATAAATAGTATAAATATAACACTATATAGTTTAATAATTAAATGATATATCTATAATTTTTAATTCTTAAGTTTATTATATATATAGTATATAAACTATAATTAGTTAAATTAGTCTTAAATTTATCTTAAAAGTGACTAAAAAGTGACTAATCTACTTAATAATTAGAATAAAAAGCTATGAATTACTAATATAAATCTAGGAAAATTATATAGTATATATAACTACTATTAGGATTTAATAAAATATTTTTTATAATTTTAGCTATATCTTCTATATAGTGACTAAAGCTTTGACTAATTTGAATAATTTTTTGACTAAACCTGACTAATTCCCAACCCTGCCAAGGACACACTTGGAAGCGCGGCGCAACTGGCCGGGCGCCACCTCCCCTTTCTGGATTCTGGAAAGGTTCTTCACGAATGGCGGACAAGAATGGAGAGGCCCCATCTCATGTAACCAGAATGGGTTCTACCTTCTTTCTCCCGTCTTCCAACCCCAGTGATGTAAACCTGGAGACATCAGCTGCCAGCACCGGCAATACGTGCTAAGGTCGGTAGTCATCCTGATATCATGCACAGAGCAGACAGATAAGGACCCGAATACCGCCTTTCAAGCCACAGGGACATACTCGAAACGTATCAGCCCAATCCTCTTTGAACCTCGTTTCGTCAACACCGAGGCACCAAGGAAACACGAGGCACCAGCTAGAGGCTCCGGAAACGCTACCTGGAAAGTCTTTGAGAAGACAACAACAAGGCCAACTCAGGTTACCCCAACCTTTGCGCTCTATTCTTCTTCCGAAACAAGCTTCAGACGACCGGTCTCACAGCCTATGAACGAACCGCATTCCGCTTTCGCTTGATTCATGCTTTCGAAGATGTCTACGCCACAATCATGATCGCCAGCCGTCAACTAGATACGCTGCCACGCAACTGATCTCGACTCAAAACTTACAGACTCGACACGAGATTCGAACAGCCGAGGTAGAAGAAACATGATGCTGAATGGAGGGATATCCAGACTCTAAAACCCCTAATCGGAAATCCCTAATCGGGCAGCCTCGACGAGAACGAGTCCGAGTGCGGTAGTGCATCACAGAGAGCGCACAATCCAACGCCGACAAAGGGACCTCGGCAGAAGAGCATCGAAGAAATTGAATCGACGTTTCGTTTGACAGTTCGTCCGACTCCAACTCTAGGCTTTATGAAGCTACCAAAAGATGCGGCACGGCCTGTGGTGTCTGATTCCTGTCCCAAGACATGCAAACCCCTGTCTGCTGTTCATAGGGACGAGCGTCTGCACATCTGTCGTTATCGTCCGCGACGACCTGCCAGACTTCAACACCCGTCTTATCATACAACAGGTTCGTGCTGCTTTTGGAACTCAATCCGAACGAATATGTCGACTTGGCACCATCTGCAAAGGCTTGATTCGTCATGCAGTTGCCTTCGGTGTTCTCGCATTGCGCACTCTGCCACTGGTTGTCATTCATCTTTTTGGAAAACACCCACCATGCCGATCCATGAATCACTACTTCGGAGCTATCAGTCATATGGTGGCCCCACGAACGGAAGCATCGATCGTGGTTGCTCCAGGCCTGAGCCGCGCAGTTGCTAAAGTCCGGATCGCCATAGGCGGAATTGACGCTGGTCGCTGGAGTTAGCACTCGCGCCAGTCTCAGACGAAACATCAAACGGCCCGGGAGGTTGTATTTGACTCACGATCACGGGGATGGCGCACGCTGGGGCGTTCTCTCGCCCTGCCAATAACCACTGTCCGTTTGTTGCAAGGAAAAATAAACGTTCTGGGCGATATGGAGGTTTTATTCGTACGTCACGCAATGCTCAAAGTTGGTTACCATCATCCATGTCGGCTTAGTACTCTCTACAAGAGCGCCTCTACCGACGGCTATATTCTTGGCGGCGCCACCATCAAGTGAGTGGTCTGCCACCCAGCCCCAGACGTTTTCGAGATATGCGGACGCTGTTGAAGTTCCATGCATCAGCGCAAAAGCAGCCTTGCAGGAGGCGGGATCCAGGTCGCCGCAGTTCGTGTTAGTGAGCGAGTGCTTAGTGCCGCTGACGCGAAATACGCTGCTCCAGATGCCGACATCCCCGGGAGTCGATCCAGCTATGTTGGCTTGAATGAGAATGTCGCCTTGGGGGATATCTGCAGTCTCGACTGTGATATCGCTCATTTGCGCAATGACTTCCTCTCCAGGGTTGCCAACTTTGAGAATTGGCTGAGGATCATGAGGATTCCACCAACGTGAGCCGTTTCCGTTGAAGATGCTGAGCGTCTCACCGATCAACCGCGTTCCGGCAGGGATATAATTCGTCTCTTGCGTGAGAAGATGCCTTGAGGGACGAAGATGATCTTGCAGTTCTTGTACTTCTGGAGGATGGCGTTGATATTCGGTCCATCGTTATGAGCATTGTCTCCGTAAACCGGTAGTTGAGGATCACCCTTCAAGCTGACGAACTGATCCAGGGCGTACCTCTCATACTGCGATAGAGGCGCAGTGAAGTACCTATCGCCAGATGACAGTGCAGCTGGACGATTGATGAGTAAGATTGTACCTTGCTGCAAGTTGTTCGAATTCAGGAATTCCATGACCCACATTTGGCCAGCTGGGACGGAACCCGATCGGAGAGTTGATCCGTCGTCACTCTACTTGACAGCTGTGGCGCCGGTGACTTTGAAGTCGTTGATGACGAGAGAGTTCTCGCCGTACCCGGTCATCTTCTGGCATACACCAGCTTCACAATCCTAAACGCTCGAGTCAACCAAGAAGACCAATCCAGCTGTATCCCGGCCCATATCAATACCAAAGCTGCAGTTCATGAAGGTCGCGCCCTGGACGACCGCGATGTAGACATGGTCTACGAAGATCCCCACGTTGCAGCCGTTGAAGATCAGGTTCTTGAACTGGTACTGCTGACCGTTGACCTTGATGCCGATGAAACCTCCCCCGAATCCTCGAATTGCTGTACCCCTAACAGTCGTTGTCTCTTAGCTGGTCTCACCAGTGTCAAAAACTTACACTGTCGCTGATCAAGATACCACAACCACCAGCGTTCAAGGTGGTACCGGTATGACTTGAGTTGTTGGGCACGATGATCTTAAGCGTTGGTCAAGGAACAGCCCTGGGAGATAGAACAGTCGAGACCAACGGCCTGTACACTCGTGTCGATTGCCCTGGTATCGATGATGACGTTGCGAACTGCCATGTAAAAGTTCTTCGTTGCTGAGCCATCACCTTGGTGAGAATCATACCCGTTGGCGACGGGCGAACTGCCCAGCTCCGGGTCCGCGATGAGCGTAGGACGGTTGACGGCGTTACCGATGAGATACGTCATCACGTGGACCTGAATCGGATTCTTGATGCGATACTTGCCCGGCGGGATGTACACGTACGCCGGACGCGTAGTCACGGTATTGCCAGTACGCCTCCAGGCTGGAATACAGTCATCAGTCTAACGCCTCTAACTCAGCAGCCCACGGCTGCCCTCGCAACATATCTTCGATGGCCCAGTTGAGAGCATCTGAAGAGTCCTGGACGCCAGTGTCCTCCGCTCCGTACTGTACGACCGTCCGATAATACTGGAAAGTCGAATCCGTACTCGTCGGCGCTGTGTCCGATGGCCGCCCGCCGCCACGTCTGCGGGCTGGTCTCTACCGGGCCGGGACAAGATTTACTGGACTCTAGGCTGCCAGCCACATCATTGGGGTGAGCTACGGCTCCGATCCCGAAAAACCCGAGGAAAGAAAGCAGCTTCATGATGGCCTTGGTCTTTGGCGGTGGCAAAGAGCGTGCTGGAGGATATAGCCAGAGCCCGACAACCGCAACAAGTCACGCACGACGAGGGCGAACGCTAATACTTATGATGGAGGTCTATCGATAAAAGAAAAACGGTCTCCATTTCCTGCTTCTCATCGTTTCTCACTTCTAGCTTAGCTTCGTATCCAAGCAGAAACCCCCTTTCCCGGATATTGCCCACCTGCATGTGCCTGAATAATCGCCATCGTCATCGCCATCGTCACCCCTGATGAGCTCGCTTAATTACGCCAAGTTTCCCACTACCGCAGGAAGAAATCTGTGACTAGCCACCTTGGCTGTACAGATCGAAGGCTTGGGCTCCACACTCACCGAGCGGAACCGGTGTCACGCTTCTTTATGTCTTTTCGGAGCAGATGTGAGACTCGTCTATCGTGTGATCTTCTGTTCAGTTTCTGTACCTCCATCTGGCCCTCATCTGGTAGAGTTTCCCTTTGCTCACTTTTGAAAAACGATGGAATCGAGTGGATCTCCCAACTTCGTTGTTGTGGTCACACTGCTCGTTTCTTTTTGGAGATTTGAGATGGTGTCATGTGGATCGTAGGCAGAAGGATTTCCGCTGCGGGGACTTCACGATTTAGCTTATTGTGTGATCGACACCTCCCTGTTCCGGCAAGAGGGGTCGAGGCACTAGGTAGAGAGGCTTGTTCTAGACTTTTGCAGTACTGTTCTCATGCCTGGTGGCTCGGTTGGCATGAAAAGATAGGGCAAAGGTGTGTGTGTGATGGCTGTAGGATGATGACCGGCTTTGCCCTCCAGACGTTGGTTGCAGAGGCTTTGATATACTACTTGCTTTCGGTCAATTTGGTTCCTTATCGCGAGTTCCACCTGACGTGATTTCGACCACTGAATGCTAGCTCGGGGTTGCATTATCGGGTGATAATTCAGCTGTGCATGGTCAACTAATTTGTATCTCTGGTTTTGGGTTTGTGAATAGAAATATATTTAGACGGATTTCTCCGGAATTAGTCTTGAAGAACACTGCTTCGCGCCCGCGAGGAGGCTGTATAGCATGGATTTGAGCCAGGGTGTAGCAACATACCTATAAGGGTGTTGAGAATCCGCATTGCCAAAACATCGTGCTAGTTTAATACTAACGGACATTGAATCCGCTAATGCGATATTTCCCTACTTAATGAATGATTTTGGCGCCAAATCGACCATGAGAGAGTGCCAAATGCAGCCTGGACAACACCTTGATCCATGGGTACTCTTCTGAGTATAGAGTTGGCTGCCTTGTGTACCTGGTCTGAGATGACCCAGGACATGAACCGCCAAAGGTGCTCGAGGCGAATCATACTCCAAGATCAATTACTCTTTCCGTTGTCTCCTTTCATGTTTGTCCTTCCTACCGTATTCGAAGAGATAACATACTGAAATTGAGGAGCACTTTTAGTCCATAGAATCGTCACTCGATGTCGTAAGAGGAAATACAACCCGTCCATCTCGAGCTTCAGCCGGGGAGCTTCTGTGAACTCGTACTCGACCACGACCGCACCCCGAACGCCATAGACTCGTTTGATTTCTCCAACATCGGACATTCCGAAGTCCTTCCCAAGGACCGATAAATCGTGTCCTTTGGAGATACGATACTTCGTCACGTCATGTCTCACATCTATCTCAACATGTCTTGAGTGTGAGGCGAGCTTTGTGTCTGCAGTCACAGTGACACCTGAGTCTGCCAGGCTACTGGATGATAGGCAAGGTGTTTACTGTTTACGCCCTCCGATGCGTATGTTGACATATCTCACCCTTATCTAATTGCTTCTTCTATTGAATTTGCAACAGCCAGACGCCAATACAATGTACGTTGTTTGAAATTCCACTCGTGGGAGGGGGGGTTCGGCTAGATTACTTACAAAGCTTGAATGTCCCAGGACACAGCTCCTAAGCCAGCCGTAATCAATCAATCCTTCATGTCTTACTCACCTGGTAAATGAACAACGAACCGAGTCTCAAGGATCTTTGATAGCAGCTTGACCGCCCCCCACGCCTCGACTTCAGCCGAGACGCAACATCTGGGAGGCATATTCAATGCATCATCTATTGAGAGCAACGACTGGTCGAGATCGCGTGCTGCTGAGATGGCGGCCCCTCAACATACATACAATCATGCATTATCTTCATAAAAGCAATATAAGCCCCTTGAATCTTTAGCAAACAGCTAGATTCGACGACCGTTAGTTGTACCAGTGAGAGAGTGTTTAGTCTAAGGTGAGGAAAAACAAAACTGCATTGGCCACCGCATTCAGTGCTTCCCGTCATCTCTCAGCCCGACCCTCATCTGGCCCTTCCCACCCCTATTCGAACGGAAGTAGAAAGGCACAAACACAAGCTCTTTCATCGTCCCCTCCAGCTTACGCTGCATATCTGGCGTACGCTCCCAACCAGTAGTCTTCAGCGCAAAATACTCCTCTCCCCGAATCTGATCAACCCGCCAAGTTTCTTCAATATCTTCTCCGGCCTCGATGCCGATGTCCTTGAAGTGATTCAGCTCCCAAGCGTTGTCAGCATCTTCAACGCAGTATACGATAGGTCCCCTCGCGAGACTCAGTGTGCGCTGGTTCGTGTACGGATGAGGCGCAATGTGTCGTGGAGCGAAACCGCGGATCTCGAGAGAAAATGTCTGGTTCTGTGCGATGAAGGCTGGGCTGAGGGTTAAGTATCCCCTTTCCAACTTGGACTCGGTGGGTTCTGGCGCTGGATTGAGAACGAATCCTCCCTTTGACCAGGCTGGGATGCGCAACCGAATCGTTGCCGAAACGTTTTCGCCACCCGTGAGTTCGAAGCTGATGCGTCCCTCCCAAGGCCAGTTCGACTTTTGCGAAAATACAAGTTCCCTGTCTCCCACTGGGAACTTGACTTCGGCGCTTGTGTATAAATGCACATTTACGAAAGCCTCATCCTTCTCGATCCCGTAGTCCCAGAGATAGCCGCCAATACTACCGAGTAATCTCGTGACATTCGGCGGACAACACGCACAAACAAACCACTCTTCGCGTTCACTTCTGGCGGCATCGCAGCTCGCGAGCTGGTTCTCGTACGTGAAGGCTTTCCCGTCGGCGCTCATGGCTGTCATGACGTTGTTGTACAGGCACAGCTCCATGACATCGCCGTACTCCCCGTTCAACTCCGGGTCCGCATGTAGGAGTCTCTCAGCAAGCATCATCACGCCAACTGAAGCGCAGGTCTCGGCGTAACACCCGCCCTCGTCGGGACCTTGCGGGAGGAAGTAATCGATCCCAAAGCCTTCCCACTGCGCCACAGCACCGACGCCGCCAGTGAGGTACATCTTCTTATTGACCATGTTAGACCACAGGCGCCGCAACGCTATCAGCCACTCGTCGGCTTTCGCCAGTGACTGAGCTGGCGCCATCTGGCCCCCCGCACCGTGGGATATGTTAAGCATGTCCGCAGCAGCGGTCAGCAAATACATCGCACGCACGGCATGTCCCTCGACACTCGTTTGCTCCAAGATCGGGACGTGGGCCTGACAATACCAGAACGAACGGTCCATTGGCCATGAATTTGGCCTCTTCCATCGCGGCTCGCTGCGCTGCTCGGCCTCCCAATCGTAGAAGTGTTTTCCTTCCTGGCCAGTCGGGTTGCCACGCTCCTCAAGAAAGAACCGCGCAAGGTCATAGGCATCTTGGCTTCCCGTGGCCGAGTAAAACCGCAAAAGGGCGAGTTCGATTTCAGGATGGCCTGGATAAGCGCGCGTCTGACCTTCGTCTGGGCCGAAGCGCTTACGGATGTGAGCGATGTATTTCTGCATGGGCTCTATCAGGAGATCATTGCGATAATACTGTTGGTGCGCGAGGGCAGCTTCGATAAGATGCCCAGCGTTGTACCTTTGATCCGTCAGCCTTTTGGTGGTTCTCACCGGAGATGATAGACGAGCATTTCATGCATATCACGGATATTGGTCCATCGCTTCCCCGGCTCAACGACCGAAAAGTGAATGTTCAGGTATCCATCCTGATGCTGGGCAGAGCGGATCATGTCGACGAGCTCACGGACAGCCGCGTCGATGTTAACGTCGTACTCATTGAGGAGAAAATAGCACGCGCCTTCGATCCATTTGCCAACATCGCTGTCCCAGAACAGGTGGAGAGGGGCAGGCCAGCGGGAGTTGTCGTCGAAGATGGGATGCCATTTCAGCTTGAAAGCGTCGTATTGGCCATTGGCGCGGAGCTGGGAGAGTTGGGCATGGAGGGTGGTGCGTGAAACGGTGTTGCGGCGAGTAAGGAGGAGTGATGGGGATGTGAAGGTCGTTTGACGGAATGTGAATTGCGGATTGGACATGTTGGGCTACTGATGCATGAATCAGGGCTTGGCACCTGAGGATCGCACTTAGAGATGAGGGAGCTGGGGGGAGCAGGGATAAATACTACGGCAGCTTGAGGTGGGATGGAAGCCTAGAAAGGCAATTCGAATTCCGTTGATAAGGGGGATGCCGGACGGCACATTCCTGGGAGCAGCTTGCGAATGACGAGTCACGACAAACGGTATGCCAGTTACTGATTCTTGGGAAAGCATCATGGCTGACAGCACTGCGATAGCTCCTATTCAATCCATGCTCCAGAGTGAAGAAAATGGAGCAAGGGAGAGAAAAACCGTCATTAGAACGCAGGAAAAGCCAACCAGAAAGTGTCGCCTATCCCAGGGTTAGGCGATGACGGCTGATTTGGTGCGGGGTTGACGACATGCGCGATCCGACAATACCTCGAGGAGCTCACATTGCCTGAAGAGGAAATAGCTGGAGAAGAACTGTTGACTTTCGAATAGAGACAACCAACCTTGAGTCTAAACGTCTTCTTTTTCTCTAAAATCGTTAGATGTTGTCAGTATGAGAAGAACGGACGAACCGACAGCAGGTCCATCGGTTCTGGAGTATTGCAGGCGTGGCTTATCTAAGCCAAATGCCGGGCGCGCACTGATCTCATTGACCAATCACATCTCGGTTGCCCATCCCAGACGTTTTGCGGGGTCCCAAATTTTTTTGCAGCTCGAACACTGCAAGGTGCCAGGTCCCCAGAAAAAAAGTTGAAGTTCTTGCACCGGCCAGCCGAACATTTTCGCACACGACAACATCATGGCGGCGGGCAGCTCGTCTTCTTCGCTGACATCGCAGTCCTCCAACACGCTCAGCTTTGCCCCCGGCATGGTGGCTCACCTCCCCAACATGAGCGGCGCCAGCGCCGCCGACGTGCGCGCCCTGCTCGAGAACCTGGCCCCGGCGAACCGCCATGCCTTCCTCCAACCGCCCCCCGCGATCCCCTCTGCATCGCTGCAGGTCGTCAAGGACACGCTCGATGCTTTTGCGGGCCAGATCAGCGACGAGCAGTTGCGGCTTTTGAAGGAGGCGAGCAAGAAGCGCAAGAGGGCGGACGGCGACAGGACGGACGTGCTCAAGATCCGCAAGGTGCATGTCGATGGGTTTGAGACGACTCAGGTCTGGCAGCAGGCAAGACGGATCATTCAGAGCGCTTTGAAACACTCCCAGCAAACGCTGCAGGAGCTCGAGGACCGGAACGAGATTGTTGCAAACGGTGTCGGTCAGGATAGCCTTGAACACTCCGAAGAGGAAGACTCCGAACTCGACGACGGGGAGGGATCTGAAGAAGAAGAAGAAGTGTCAGACTCTGACCTGGAAGGAGAAGATGACGAAGAATCGGAGGTCGGATCTGACGTGGAAGGTCTGACTGGAGATTTGGAAAACATGGACAAAGACGAGGATGAGGAAGTAGAAGAAGAAGACGACGACGACGACGATGCCGTATCAGACACATACTTCGAGGATCCCAACGGTCTCAACGACGGCTTCTTCTCGATTGACGACTTCAACAAGCAAACACAATGGTTCGAGGAGCAAGACGCACGTGGAGACCCAAACACCGACGCCGCCAGCGACGATGAAGAAATCGACTGGACCGCAGATCCTCTATCAGCTCCGAGCAAGTCAAATTCTACGAAAAAGGGAGATGATGAGATGGACGAGGACGAAGAAGAGGACGAGGACGAAGAAGAGGACGACGAGGAAGATGGTCCAACGTTCGGCGACATGGACCTTAATGCCCCCGAGGGTGCCAGCGATGACGAGGACATGGACGATGAAATCGCCGAGGAAGAGGAGTTCAACGCCAATGGCATCTACTACAAGGACTTTTTCCGGGCACCACCGAAGAAGGGTTCCAAGGACAAGAGGAAGAAATCAGTTCGCTTCGCGCCCAAGGAGATTGCCGATGAGGACGTTGAGCGCGCAATGGAAGGCGTCAAGAGAGACCTTTTTGATGATGACTCGGACCACGGCGATGATTCCGAAGATGCTCTGTCCGATGTTTCCGCTGGCGACCCGCGGTCCCGCAAGTCAGCCCACGAGAGACGCCAGGCTAAGCTCGCCGAAGAGATCCGCAAACTCGAGGCCGAGTCTGTGGCCAAGCGCCAGTGGACGTTATCGGGCGAGGCCTCGGCCGCCGAGCGCCCCGTTAACTCCCTGCTGGAAGAAGACCTCACCTTCGAGCACATCGGCAAGCCTGTGCCCGTCATTACGGCAGAGGTTAGCGAGGGTATCGAAGACCTCATCAAGCGCCGCATTCTAGCGCAAGAGTTCGACGAGGTTATCCGACGCAGGCCTGGTGCCGACGTTCCCGAGCACACCCGCCGTGGTCTCATCGAGCTCGATGACGCCAAGGGCAAGGGTCTGGCTGAGGTTTACGAGGAGGAGCACCTCAAGAACGCCGACCCGGAGGGCTACGTCTCCAAGTCTGACGAGAAGTTGCAGCGCGAGGAGAAGGAGATTGAGAACATGTGGAAGGACCTCAGCGCACGTCTCGACTCGCTGAGCAGCTGGCACTACAAGCCCAAGCCCGCAGCACCCTCGCTTACAGTCGTCTCGGACACTGCAACCATTGCCATGGAGGACGCTCAGCCTACGACGGCACAAGGTGTCAGTGGCGGAGAGAGCGCACTTGCGCCGCAGGAAGTGTACAAGGCCAGCAGAGACACAGCAGAGAAGGGCGAAGTGGTTGCCAAGAACGGCTTGCCGGTCGCTAAGCAAGAAATGTCGCGCGAGGAAAAGCTCCGGAGGCGCAGGAGAGAGAAGGAACGCATCCGCAAGGCAGGAGGTACGGACGCCAAGAAGCCGATTAGCAAGAAGGCGCAGATGCAGAAGGACACGCTCGCGGATCTCAAGAAGGGCGGCGTCAAGGTCATCAACCGCAAGGGCGAGGTTGTAGATGTAGACGGCAACAAGGCGAAGGCGGCAGCCAAGACGACGAGCAGTAGCTTCAAGCTGTAGAGTGTTGTCGCGAGACGACGATGTGGCATGTTGACGGAGTTGTCATGGGCGTTTCTGTGGTCTGGTATCTTCTCCTGGACAGTCGAGATAAGAGTCCGGAGTAATTCTCATGTGTATCACAAATCAAAAGCATCTATCATTCATCCGCTTCACTTGTGCGGATATCGCGGTGACGAATAAGAAGCTGGGTATATCACAGCAAAGCACACGTTTTCATCCACCTCTCGCAATCCCGGCCCATTATCTTGAGTCCTAACAGGTGGTCCGCGGTGAGATGATAAACAGAAGAAACTCGCGACCTTGAGGGAGGAAACAGCATCCGACGCCGGCAGCGTCTGCGACAAGACTGTCAATGGTTCTCGAGAGGCACAGCGTCGTCGGGCTCCGAAGACGCAGAAACCCCGTCAAAGGGGCGTCTTGGCTGTTACGTTATGTATCTTAAGGTACATTCCGTTGTTCAGGTAGGACTTAACTCCCCGAGAAGCTGGCTGGGCCGCTTGAAATATTTAGCAAGCCAGGGATACCGCCCACGTAAGAGACCCAGCAGCCAATCACAGCCCATTGAAAGGGGTTTGTCAGTGACATTGAAATCAGTTAGCATCGGAGGGGGGGAAAAAAACCCCCCTTCTAGCTGTGGTTTGTCCTCCTTTTCTTTCTTTCTTGTTAGCGTTTCTTTGCACTGACCATTTGAGAAAACTTCACACTTGAGAATTGGAAATGGGAAATCATGCAGGCGCCGCATTCTTATCCGCCTGGATTTTAATTATGAGCAACACTCGCCGCGTAAATGGGGGTGGGGTGCGTGGTCCGCTTTCGGACCCCTATCAAGAAACCCTGCCAGCAGGCCACAGGCGCAAGCGTTTCATTAAGACGGCTTGGGGGGCCCCAATGGTTTTCCTGCATCCGTAAGCAAGATCTGATTAAAGATCTTTGCGCATGTAGCAGAGAAATTTGCATCTCCGTAGCCGCCCGTTGGACCCTACGCAATACCGTGCGACGCTTCGTTCGATTACCGTGCCCACCCCGCCAACCCCTCACCCATTCCACGCTTATCAAGCTCCGCATCGCAGACAGTGTACGCTACGAAGTTTTGCTCTGCCGAATTTGCCTTTGACTAATCCTCGTCAATCAACGAGGTCTTCCCCTCAGCCGGGAAAAAAAGCCGGAAAGAAACACACGACGGCCAACTTTACGACAACCGTCTCCAGTTTCTTCCTTCTCCTCACTCCAGCGCTTCGATTTCCGATATTCCCTCGCAACCAATCTCCTATCTAGAGAACTCCAAATCCCATTTTTTAGCCCGTCACACGCGACCCCCGTCTTCAACAGTCAGAATGGCGCCCTCGGTCGTAACCCTCGACACGACCCCCGACTTCGACTTCACGCCCTCCCAGATGACGCCCACCACAGCTCAACGTCGAACCCTCCTCCTCGCTCCTCCCTCTCTCTCTTCCGCCCCCAACAAGCTTTCCGCCGTCCTCTCCTCCCACGACCGCAGCACCACCGACCTGCAGATGCTCGACCGCCTCTCCGCCCGTCTCGTCAACCTGCCCGCGTCGACCTACGACCAGATCCTGATCCTGACCGACGCAGACGGCGCCCGCGTCGAATCCACCCGTCTGCTCTCCGACCGCGCCGTCCTGTCCGCAGTCGCAGACGCCCTCAAGCCCTCCGCTGTCCTCCGCGCCCAAGACGGCGGCAATCTCGCAAACGACGCCGCTGTCGCCCGCGAGGCCGTTCTAGCCGGCCTGGTCGCTTCGGGTGGTGGGTTCACAAAGCCGGACTACGATGAGGACCAGGTCGTCACGCTCTCTTTCGGCAAGAGGAAGGCCACAAACGGAGGAGCAGTGTCTCTGGGCAGCGGCGCCGTGTCACTGAACAACACGCCCACCACCGCACCGCCCGTCTCCGCGCCCCCGGCCGGCGTAGGTTTCGTCGACTTCAGCAACTACCTGGATATGGACGACGACGACGAGCTGATTGACGAAGAAACTCTCCTCACGGACGCAGACCTCGCTCGTCCCATCAACATCCGTACGTCTGCCCACACTTCCACAATTTTTTCCCTCAATCATGTGAGCGTATGCAATTAACACTTTGGCAACACAGCCCCCGAGTGTGTTCCCAAGGCCGGAAAGCGTCGCCGTGCCTGCAAGGACTGCACCTGCGGTCTGGCAGAGCGCATCGCAGCCGAAGACGCCGCCACCCGCGCCGCGGCCGATGCTGCCCTAGCCGCAGCGGCCCCCGTCAAGCTCGGCGCCGACGATCTGGCAGAGGTCGACTTCACGGTGCAGGGCAAGGTCGGCTCGTGCGGCAACTGCGCTCTGGGCGACGCCTTCCGTTGCGACGGCTGCCCTTACATCGGTCTGCCGCCCTTCAAGCCCGGCGAGGAAGTCCGCATCCTCAACAATGATATTCAACTGTAAAGGCGGCTTCCCTCTCCCTCTCTTTAATCGACTTGGCGAATCGCGCCTGTTCAAATCATTGGGATCAAAAACTGGAGTTTACGGATGTCGGCAGCCCTGTTACATATTTTCCACACAACTGCATATGTGCATTCTACGGGGTGGAGGGACTATGCATGGATGGGCGGATGGCGAATGCCAGATTGAACGATACAATGGCGCTTTTCAACTAGAACATTTGGGTTTTTGAGGCGTATGAAAACACTTGGCACTTAGGAGGATGGAAATTGGACCTGGAACACTCCCGGCTTGGACATCACTCCGCCGGCGAGGACAAGATATTGGGCGGTAGTCAAACGATAGAATGACATTTTCTGCCAGAGGCAAGCTTCTTTTTTCTGCTCTGTACCAATGATACATAACTCCGACCCGTGCAAAAGTATCCAGTTCATTTGATAACATCTGTTCCGCATTTGGTGGCGGTCAGAGCTGTTTACTACCGCGGTGTTCTCCGCTGCCACCGTCCATCACGGTGTCGTCCACCACTATCGTCTTCTCTATCGTCCTTCACCATCAGTCGCCAGTGAGAGTTCCGGTACCCATCACCTTCATCCGTCATGGTCGTTTCGACTTCAGCCTCCCCCATGCACTGATTCGCAGAGCAATATTGGTTTTTCAACTAACCCAAGCTATCTGTTTTCACCTTGTTGAGCGGCTACCGTTTGCCGCCCGTGATGGCTTTTCCTGTCCCTCGTCGGAGTCGTCGTCACTGTCCCCTCCGACGCTGTACCGATCCTTGTTCATCTCGGTTGGTGTAGCCACGTGCAGGTCGTCAAGTTCGCTCTCGTCGAAGTCACCGGTTTCCACATCACGTCCAACCCGTCTGTCACGGAAACCCTCCAAGCCGCGCGCGCCGGACCTCTGGCTCGTCACCGGCGGGCCACCCATGATACCCTGGTAGCCCCTTCGCTTGCGGCGTTCGCGCCAGATGAACAAGCCCCAGACGCCTGCAGCAATGACGACGATGACGAGAACAATCTCCCCAGAGCGATAGTACGCCTTCCACTTGGCCTCGTCCAGCTTCTGTTGCGTCTCTTCGTCCGTAGTAGTGCCATTGCTGATACCTCCGACCGAAGTAGCTGGGCCGGTTTCGCCGTCAAGACGGGAGTCAATGGGGGTCCCGCCAACAGAGCTGATGTCGACCTGCATGAAACGATCAAGCATGTCGCGGGAGCGGCGCGCGTAGTCGAAAGGAACCATGTGAGACGAGTTGTAAAAGAGGACGTAAGACAGGTTGCGTGCCTCTTGCCAGAAACCCGCAAGCTCGCCCTCGACGGTCCAGTCGCGACGCGGGGCCCAGTTACCTGGGGAAATCTCGAAGCCCTTCCCGCCGTTCCATTCCATGTCACCAATCATTTGCTCCGTACCGACGTGGTTACAAATAAGGTCTTCCGCACCAGAGAAGAGAACAACCGGGACCTCCTTCAGAAGATCAGGCAGAAAGTCTCTGGAAGGCGCCGAATTCTTGGCTCTGAAGGCGGCACCAACGGCGCCGTTGCATTCCTTCCAGCCAGTGTTCTTTTGGGGGTTAATGTGGAGCGCGCTGACGACGTCGGTTCTCCTGAGGTAGGGAGTCACGTTGACCAAATCGGGGGGCCAGTTCATACCACATGAGGGGTATGTGTCCTTCAGGCGAATATCGTACATGTTAATGCAGTCGCGCTGACCCTTGGCGTTCACTTTCGCCGTCTCGGCGAGCAAATTCTGTAGGACAGTTTCGCACTCGTTGAATTCGACGATGTGCTCCACGGCGAGTGAATTTCTGCAGATGCGCCACTGCTGCTCAAGCTTCAGAGCAACGGGGGACCCCTTCTCAATGAGGTTTCTGTCGTAGGCGTACTTGAGGTACGCATCGTACTGCTCCTTGGGAGAAATCCATGCATTTCCGAGCAGGAGACCCTTCAGGTTCCAGATGGTCTGGGTTGCAGGCTTCTTGTTTCTCTCAAGCATTGACTTCGCGATGTAAGGGATGTGCTGGCCAGCGTAGGATTCGCCCGCGATGTAGATCTGTCATCAGTCAGCCTCGGGCATCTTTTGGTCGGCGTCTATGTGACTTACGTCGTCGTGCTCGTACTCGGGAAACATGGCGAACCACTTCTCCAGGAACTTGACGAATTGCTCGGCCATCTCGGGAAGCTCGTGGAGGTAGGAGTTAGTGTCGACGTAGCTGAAACCAGTACCGACCGGGTTATCGACAAATAGCAAGTTGGCGAACTCGTTCCAGGAGCCATTGTTGTACGTCAAATGATCCTTGTCCTTAACTCTGTAGGGACCAATTTCCATCAAGGCGCCGTCTTCGGAACTGCAGCCGGGACCGCCGTTGAGCCAGATAACGGTGCGTTGCCTGTTAGCAATATGCTGGTTTTGGAAATGCCAGAAAAAAAGGTTTCCGTTGTGTTCGGGGGTAACTTCGACGTGGCTGTGATGAAACGCGCGTCAGCTAGATAGCTTCACATGATGGGATACAGTCTTTCCCCACAGGGATGCTTTCCAAGTGGTGGTAGTAGCGCAGGGTCGGGAGGATGTACTTACCCAGCATGCATCTTGATGAAGGGCTCTTTGGGTGCGCCGGGCAGTTCGTGGACGAAGTAATCGGCTGCGCTCTGGCAGACCACTGGCGTGGTCCATGATGCCAGCGCGAGCAACAGCGCCGGCATCATCGAGAGGATAGCCATGATGGGGGAAGTGTGTCCTCCCCGGGGCTACCTGCAGATGGGGATTAGACAAAAAGTGACGAGCGTTGTCCGCTCCGTGATTGCATAGAGACTCTCCCCCGTGAAGTAAATGGTTAAATAAATGGAAAACGAAAGAAGGATAGAACTGAGGAGTAGAAACGACGAGCTTCAACAGGAGATATGGGAGACAATGGGAATGAGGAAGTGCGATGGGGAAAGATGCGATGCGCGAGGTAGGCAGGTAGGACAAAGCGAGATTTGAAAGGTGTACTCTCGACCCTGTCCAGGCTAGGTTCTTACCAGAGCTGGCTGGCGCAGCGTGGCACAGACTGGCAAGAATTGGTTATCGACCGGCGGATGGTAGCGCAGCCGAAAGATGCCGCAGGGGCGGGGGCCATATGGCACTCTGTAAACAGGGGGGGCTTCTGGGGCCGCAGCGGAGGGCGAAAGTTAGGTACCTTGGTTGAAGTTGGTTCACCCTCAGTGCTCTGTACTCGGAGGTTCAGGGATGAAAGTGACGTGGGTCCCATCTTTCATCCGCACTCCCATCTTCCTTCCACTGCCACGTACCTTACATAAGGTAGTAAGGGTACCTAATCAGCATTTCAGCATTTCAGCGAACCAAAGGGAGCCGGAGGATCTTGCTCTTTGGCTCTCGTCTGCTGCGTTGGAGAAACCGATGCTTTTGTACTGTTCCGAGAACCGGAATGCGACTCCAATAGATTGATGAGCAGCTCTACGCGAACCTTATCTACAAAAGCTGCTCAATATCTCACGCGACGCCAGCTGTCGATTGAGCCCTCTCGTGACGTCTCCGCAGCTATCATACGGGGTGGTGGACGGAATGAAATGCTGAGGAGCGTCGGGTTACATGTAGCAGTACGCGCGGAATTCCCATACAGATCGCCCGACACCTTGTCCAAAACTCTCAGGGTCAGGCTTATGTAATACCACTTTGCCATCTTCAATCTCCAGCCTCCAGCTTTTAGGCATGCAAAACCTGAGACAACAACGCTGCGCTGCATCTGCCATCCCTTGCAAGTTGCAAGTTGCAACTCGCAATACCCGTCCTTAGGAGCAAAAGCCAAGACGGACATGTTTCCAACGAGCTACGGAGATGAGGGCTCTCTCATGAATAGCATAGATAAAGTGTCGGGTTGCTGATGATGATGTTGTTAATTATTGTTTGATCCCGGCCTGCTGGGACAGCCGTTGCCAAGTGCGAAAACAATCAATGCGGCGTCTTTTTCTTAGGCATTTAGGGCAGAACTAGAAGCGTTAAGCAATTGAATTGGCTTGCTGTGGCTTCAAGCCCGCCCAGGTGGAGAGCCGCGCCAGCACGGCGACAAGCGCCTGCCCAGATCAGAATCTTGAATGAACTCCAAACGTGCGTTTGACCAACTTCTCAGCCCACGACACACCAGCGAACGCCCCCTGGCTCCCTACTACGCGGCCTTTCAGTGCGGCATTCTGCATAGCGTTATTCCCACCTCCCGCATCACCACCAACACCCCAGACAAAACAATTCTGCGCCAGACAGTCAAGTCTGGAACACTTACTATCTCCGGTCGCTCCCCTCCTAAACCCCCCTTCCACAAAATGGCGACCCAAGGAAAGACGTACATCGTGGAGCACCTCGACCCCGAGCTGGGGCCGTGGTCCGAACTCGAGTACATCGCCATCGCCAAGGAGACACACGCCGCCGGTGGTACTTTCTTGCTGTCCTCCCTGCCGACCGGTTTCGTCGTGCCGGAGAAGTTGAAGGAGGTCCCGGCACTCAAGACCGAGAACCGGGGTGTCGAGGAGCTGTACGCCCAGGACAAGTCCCGTGTGTGCCTGCTCGATCCCGCCGCCGCCAGCGACCTGTGCCCGGAAGACGGTGAAAAATTCGACGCCTTTTTGTTTGGCGGTATTTTGGGTATGAAATCTCTGTCGCTGTCGAATTCTGGGCTCAATTCAACTGAGATGAAATTTTCTAACTATTTTCTTATTAGGCGATGACCCCCCAAGAGGTGAATTTGAGGGTGAAAAACACCCGTGTAACATGAGCGCTCTTCTAATACCCTTATAGATCGGACCTCCGAATTGAGGAAAAAAGGCTTTGAAGGTCGACGCCTCGGTCCCACTCAAATGACTACCGACACAGCTGTCCGCGTCACAAGAATCGTCGTTGAGGAGAAGAGTAAGATCGATCATGAATGAGAATACACTCATTCATAGAATCACTGACAGAACGCAGCACCACTTGACAAGGTCCCCTACGTCACCTATCCCGAACTGAAGTTCAACGAGCATGAGAGCACTCAGATGCCCTTCAAGTATGTGACGGACAAGAATGGAGCCCCCATTATGCCTGAGGTAAAGGTTCGGTATTTTCTCAATCCGAGCATGATGTTAACGGCGAGGTAGGGCATGGTTGACCTCATTCGCAAGGATGCCGACAAGGCGATTGACGACCTCTTCTAATTAATACCACACCAATTGATGAATTGTAAAGAGAAAACCTGCGCAGTATTCAGAACCCGTTTAAGTGAATGTACGCCCCCAGGTCACTTGCGTTAATGAAAACCATGATGCATTCAGGGTGTCTCTGA
Organism: Colletotrichum ledebouriae; assembly: GCA_036785755.1. Classification (NCBI taxonomy): domain Eukaryota; kingdom Fungi; phylum Ascomycota; class Sordariomycetes; order Glomerellales; family Glomerellaceae; genus Colletotrichum; species Colletotrichum ledebouriae. The sequence goes on along the minus strand of JAVHLU010000523.1, from coordinate 22,514 downwards.
AAGAGCATGGAATAGCGGATGCAGCGTAAGGCGATCGCATCTCTTCGTGCGTCTCCTGGTTCAATGATTTTGTCATCAAAATTTGCTTAGAGCTTCGAAGTGGAAAGTTCTCAACCCGCCCGGCACCTCAGTGGTGGGGCCGGTCGCGTGACCCACTTGCACCTCCGAAATCCAAGCTTACTAAGTGAGTGACTCCGATCTCACCACACTATTTTCCATCACTTCATCTACGGTATCACTGACCTCACTGTTAGATACCTGTATCACCATTTTTCTCGATCACAATAAGCTTTCCCAAGATCACCTGGAAATACACCATAGGACAGCGTTCATATTCTAATACAATGTAAGTCCCATTCCTTTGTTACGTGTCAGCGGGGTCGGGGTCCGACAATCATGCCGCGAGAGCATCTAGCTCACTGTGAACAATTCTTGCTCCTATCTTCTCAATGACATTCTCACTGCATTTAAATTCTGTAACCCTCACACATCTTGTCATTATCAATTGAACGATATATTTATATACGTCTGACGACCCAGCACTGACTCTTATTCACAGAGACCACGAGACATGTCTAAAGTAGGCTCATCAAACGATCCAGCCGCGGACGTAGCGGCGTCTCGATCTGACGGAAAGCGTCATGTGCTGATCGGAGCAAGCGGTAGCGTCGCTTCCAGTATGAGAATACTCCCAAGTAATGGTGATGATGAAAAAACACGCTCACCGATTATGACTCGGCAGTCAAAGTCCCCAACATAATCCAGGCTCTAGGAAAACACCCCAACGTGTCAATACGAGTAGTTCTCACAGCCTCAGCAACTGAGTTTCTGAACGGGTCAACGTCGGAGCAGCCCTCACTTCAGACCATTCGAAACATGCCAAACGTCGATGGTCTGTATCTAGGTGCGTTGCGAGGGTTCCACGTAAGTGGCGGCCGGGAGGCTAAATATCACTTATCCGTCAACAGATAGCCAGGAATGGGAACGCCCCTGGGTTCGAGGCGCGAACATTCTTCACATTGAGCTGAGGAGATGGGCAGATCTTATGCTGATCGCAAGTCGCCATCAACGAACCCCTCCCCTGATCTATACTTATAGATGAACAGGCGCCATTGTCCGCAAACTCACTCGCAAAGATCGTTAACGGCTTTTCGGATAAGTCAGTCTGACTGACCACACATCTTCTTGAACACGAATGCTGATGTTCTTAGCCTCCTTCTCAGCGTTGTCCGCGCGTGGGACCCTGAAGGAAAGATCGATGGCCGCAAGAAATCGATATTAGTGGCGACAGCCATGAACACTGCGTTGGTTCATCCTCATTATTTGACTCTGAATGTGGGATCGCTGACATATGTCTCGCAGCATGCACGCCCACCCGATCACAGCAAAGCAGATCAAAGTGCTCGAGGAGGAGTGGAAGTGGTTCGAGGTACTGAAGCCCATGGAGAAGACCTTGGCTTGTGGAGACACGGGGTCCGGCGCTATGATGGCGTGGGAGGAGATTGTTAAGATCACAGAAAGACGTCTTGGTCTCGAGCCCGCGGTATGACTGGTTCGAAAGCTTGTGGCATTGGCCAATGACGGCAGTAAACTTTGTTTAACAATGGCCCTAAGATCACGGCCCACACACCAACTGCAGCCATGGCTCGCATGATCTCCCACTTGTGGGCAGAACGCCATAGATACACCCACTGGGCTGAGAGAACTTACGGGGCCCTCAAGTTTCCAAGACGCTTGACGCGCTTTCCTACGCACCTCCTGATAAAATCCAAAGGGGGACATGGGTGCACCAGCTGCACGAGGCGCAGCGAACAATAGCTGGCACACAAGGCTGTAACCATTGCCACAGTAAGTAATTTGTCGGTGGCTCCGTCCAACATACCACCACCACCTTCGGGGGAATATGCACTCGGGCTCGTAGCATTGCAGTAGCACCAGTTGTCCAGGAAACTTGCCTTCCGTTTTCGCCTTGAGAGATCTCAGGAAAGCGTCTCCCGGTCCTGGCTGTCGCATCGCATCTTCAAGGTTGACCCTCTCCCGGTCGAAAGCCCATGTCTCATCGACCTCGAAGGCTATCGTTTCTTGCTTGCTGCCTCCCAAGGGACCTTCCCTAAAGCTGAGGTCGCGTATGGCGACGTCGACGTCCAGCAACTCCTCTTCTGGGACTTGGAAGATGATGAGGTCGTGAGCCGTAAGCACGGAGAAAGAAGCGTCTCCGTCGGGAAGCCGCAAGAGGCCTACTGCAGCTCCGACGCGAGTCTTTGGGGGTGCTGCCGAGCCGCTTCACGGCGGCTTTGCTAATAAAGCGGCGAGATTCTTTGCATGCTGTCCACATGCCGAAATCAACTGCATACGTCGACGGACTCTTTCCCCACCAGCGGCTGGATGTGTTGCTGTTGAATACCCGAAGAGCTGCATAGAAGTAGCGGCCGACTTTCGGATTCTCTTCTCTCTGGATGCGGAGAAAGTGCATTCCACGGACGTTCCAAGGGATATAATAGGTACAATGATCGAGTTGAGACCGACGCCTGATATGATCGGACCAGTGGCTCGGCATGGTCCGATAGTTGTTTTTGATGAGTGTCATAACTCGATCGAGTTCTTCGAGCAGAGCGAATACCTTTGGGAAACTTGACTCCTTCGAGTGCCTTGCTAATCATAGTACGAATTCAACGTTGTTCCATTGTCTAAAAGGGCACCCCATCCTCCCAACACGCCGTTACTTGGCGCCGGTTTTGATTTTCATGAAAAACCCCATAATCGGGGAATAATCAGGATCAAAATCTGTGCTTCTAGCCGTTTTCATCAGCTCCCAGTTGATGCTCGGTCGATCGAGGAACTCGGCTACCGAGAGATGCAGAAACTCAACCGTTGGATCTGCTGAAATGTTTGGGTCTTCACGCGAGCTTGGAGGTGCTGAGTCTCTCAACTTCAGAAGACCAGCACACCAATATCGGAGCCGGTACTCGTCTTTTCTCACCGTGCCACTCAGCTCTTCAGGGCTTGAACAGCCCATCACAGTAGAAGCAACTTGCTCGACGTCTGCGTGAGCCACATATATAACAGTAGCTGTCAATCGAATTGGGTCTGCTACCAGCCCATCGACGTAGTGCCACGGCGTCAACACGCATGAGATCTCGAGATTGGGGCTGATTAGGTGGAGAACTTGGTAACCTTTTGTCCGATTGTCCTCACGGATCCTTCGAAGCATTGTGATGAAAAGGTTTTCGAGCCCTTTCGGATATCTGCCAAAATCCACTTCCAAATTTTGAGTACTGTCGCAGTTGTTGAGCTCTTCCACCACAGATCCGCACAACAAGTCGTAAGCACAATAGAATACCATCTAATCGTGTGACCGTGAACTGATGATTTTGCGAAAAGCCGATAAGCAGTCCTTTTGTCTAAGGAAGTAATGGACTCGTCCAAGACTAGAAAGAGTGTCCTCGACAAATATGATCCTGTCTGGATGCGTCAAATCATGAAGTCGAACCTTGCCACGGCTCCTAAACACAGCTCCAAAGGTTTTTTCCAGGTCTACTTGACACGATGAACTCAACGTTCATCCTCGACAGAGCAGACCTCTTCAGAAGCTAAGGAAGTTCAGCGTGCTTAAGTGTGGGGAGCTTCAAATTCGTCGAGCCCGTCGATGAAGATATTGATACGCGCTGGTGGAGATTCTGCCAAAACCAGCCTTTTGAAGGCTCTGTTCACTTCATTGAGGGTAGGAAAGTCCCCAAAAATCGTCTTCATCTCTTCTGGAAAGAACGGATAGTCTTTCTGCTAGATTTGACCAGCCACCGAGAACTTATCGGGGGAAAGGATCTCGCCGTATAATGGGGCTTTATTGACGATTTCATGAAGCATACTTCGCATGGGACCTTGGAGGAATTTCTAAAGTCATACGTAACTTTGTTCCAGAACCAAAAACATGCCGTGACCATTTCGTGATGACCAGCCCATCGCCGAAGCGCTTCAACTGTACGATAACCACTAGCAAGATACTTCATCAGAGTGCTTCTCCCTGTGCCAGCCCTCTTAGCAGCAGACCAACAACGGCATGGCCCCGAGTCTGAGGTGGAGGGCTCTCGGATTCCAGGGCTCAAATCTTGGACGGAGGTTGTGCGGGCAAGCAGGTCATACAAGAGCTGCCTCAAAGCCACGATCTCGCAGCCGCTCATCAGCATCTTCGGAAGGGTGGCGTTTACGAAATTCATTTGCACAAAGTCCCGAGCTTTTACCATGAGTATCGACCTTGCATGTGCGCTGACCTCGATTCGTACAGGCGAAATGAGGCTTTTGTCTACTCAGGATATGTACTCGTCTTAGTTGTAGACGAGAATGGTGGATATCAAATGGAAACGCTGATCTATGGCGACACATGGTGCTCTCCCTAGGGAGGAAGTTCTCATCGCATATGGAGCCCGACTCCGTCACGCTGACTCGGAGAAGGCCCCAATACGATCCAAGGCCCGAACGATGAGAACGAGTACTTGCTTGCTTTCGGCGGGCCAGACTTTGACAAGATCAGGTAATCGCGAAGCGGTCGATGGATACTCGTGAATGTGAAGAAAAGCCAATGTCCCCGAGGTAAAACGTTGCACATCATTGGGTGGCTAGTCCCCACCCCTCGGCATATCTCAGCGAAGAACTTCGACTTCAGACGCTCTGTCTTCGACAAATTGCCGGCCACTAGCCCATATATCCTCAACGGAAACCGTTACCAGCCGGTATGTGACTGGAGGAGCCAATGGAGGTCTCTCCGGCAGTAATTCATTGATGTATCACACGTTGGGACGGCGAGAAGAAACGTCCCTGGTGATGACGGCGAGTGCCGAAAGATTGGTTCGACGAACTTCCCAGTCAGCAAGACCATTGCCGCGAGATTTATTCAGCTGTCTCCCAAAAAGCTGCAAGATATTCGCTGACATCCTACTGCTAGATTGCCTACTCAATAGGCATGCAAGATCCTACCAAAATCGAGGCTGAAGAGTGGTTGTACTTCCATAGGGGCGAAGGCCGAGCAACGGTCTTCATCGGAAACGCGGCAGCACCGACCTTTGACTTCTCTAGAGGTGATACGGCCGCTTTCCTGATAAATTCGGGTGAACTTGCTCTCCAACGCTCAGGGGTTCAGTTTCTTCCTAATTTCCTAATAGCTAGCGACAGGCACTATATTGAGACCGTCTCCAAAATCCAGTGACTGGTTTGGATTGATCCGTACAACTCAAGGCAGAGTCGCGAACGTTCTTCTCATTCGATGGCTTATCTTGACGCCACCCGAAATCATAGTCCAGACCCTCAAGGTTCCGATTGAGTTTGTAGAACAGTTGAAGGAGAAGCAGATCTTGGTCTACGCAGTAGATTGTGCTGGGAGGCCACAGGTAGGGATATGTTCTTATAGAGCTCAGTGGAGGGCTTTCCCTTGACCAATGGCGCAGCCCACCAAACATTTAGTGGCCGTTAGTATTCAATCCGCAGCATGCGTATGCTGTGACAGCTCGCAAGTGCTTGTAAGTGGTGACGGTCCATCACCAGGTCACGATGGTGTTCCAACGACTCATGTCTGGTGCTTCGACATGCATGCAACGAAGGCTGACAAGCGGGATATCAGAGACGAACAGGGGCGTTGGTGGCGGCTGAGAGCTCCCATGTCCTTCGGGAATGGCGTGACTGGGTAGGATGGCGGCACGCGCATGCAGGGAATCCTGGGATAACGAAGCGGGAAACTCTATCAGCGACTAGCGGCGTTTGGCCAAGCAGAGGTGTGTCGCTGGATTGGCAGGGGACCGACGGCTGTCAGTCCCTACCTGTACACTACAACCCTCACCACTCGTATGATAGCACTGGTTGCTCGGCCTTACATGGAGCCATTGACGAAAAGAAGGGTCGCAGAAGCATCCAATTGACTCCGAAAGACATGCCGGGAGCACCGCTAAGGTCTCTACGAAGTTTCTTGTGTTACCTGATTCTGCTTCCACGGAAGACAACTGACTCTCGAAAAGAAAGCCGGATGGCAGGCCAAGCGTGGCCCGGCACTTGCTACCCGCACCTCACGAGATAGGCCACAATGGAGACCGTCTTGAAGCTGGAGTGCGGGGAGGAATGACCAATTGGCTGCACTGACCGAACCACCTCGATTTCTAGGAGCCCGGTCAATGGTGTGCAGATTGGAGGCCGTCATTGGCAAGTGGACAGACGACAAGCTCCGGGATCAACAAGACTGGGTGGCGAAAGGCACTAGAAGCTCCGGCATTTTGTTGTTATCCAAAGAGGCACGGCAGGGATAGCATCTCTCCGTCATTTGTGATGTTTGGGTGCTATATCAGACATTGGGGCCGTCCCCTCCTTGAAGTAGCTTTCAGACCTGGCGTAGCTGTACTACGTACAGCAGTGAAGAGCTGATTTGGGGAGAGGATAACAAGGGCGGAGGGGACTTTCGCCACGCCGAGCTTCAGAGCTTTGGAGCTTGGATCGGGTTGTCGTGAAAGCGTCTCCGGGTATGCGAGTCGCGGGACGGCCGCAGGTACCACGGACAGCAGAAATGGGTCCAACGGATGCCCAGCGTGAAGACGGGGTCGATCGGGCGGCCGCGAGGTAGATAATTCGAGACCCTGAGGATCGTCAGGGAAGCAGGAGAATCAGCGTTTGAATCTTGGAATGCTCCGGGGAATCCTGTGTCTCGGTGGGGCCTGCGAGTTAGACCAAGAAGCGCGTTGAATTCTGTCTCTGGCAGTGCGGGAGCGTCCAAACAGGAGGCATACCGGTGCTGCATCGATTTCCGAGAAGGGGCTCATCACTTCCTTCTGGGGACGAGGGTCGAGTGGTCAAGTGAGCAGCTGGAAGATTTCCGGTAGGACGGCAAGTTTGTGTAATCGGTAGCAATTACGCACTTTGCATTTGATAGGCATCGTTTGGGCCGTTGCCAGAAATAGGTCGCGTCATTCGAGGGGAATAGCAAACAGACATCGGGACGCCAAGATGACGAAGGCATGGGTGATTCCAGTGTGTTAGGTAGGTCACATCCATTAGTGGTGTTGATTAGGGGTGGCTAAAAAGCGCTTTTAACTCAAAAAGCGTACAGCTTCGCATATTACATAAAAAGCAGCAAAAAGCGTGCAAAGCAGCGCTATACCTAATCGGGTAGGCGGTAGGCTACTACAACTACTATATCTTCCGCCTTATCTAGACTTTAACCTTATAACTCCTATATTATAGGTCTCCTACTTATACAAGCAGTTTAAGTACCTAGAGTTATATAAGATATTAGGTAATTAAGAGTTAATATAGGTTTCTTATATAAAAAAAAAACTACTTATTATACTTACTATAGAGTACTTGTACTAAATAGTTAAAAGCGGGCGCCCTGCTTGTATTAAATGAAAAAAGCGACCTGCTTGCTTTGCTAGGAGCCACCCCTAGTGTTGATGTTACTGCTCGGGCAGGATGCTTGGAAAGCGACGTCAGAGACCAATCGTGACGGCGAAACGGAGGACGATGACAAACAAGCTGTCCAGGTTCAGTATCTGAGTGCCGCACTCGAAAGACAGTTGATGGCCAGCAACAACTGACGTGAGTACAGTCGCAAGGATGAGCCATGTCTAGAGCCCGGCGGGAACCCCTAGCAAGCAAGCACCGGCCTCAGCCAATGGACCGCCCCTAAGTCTTGGGCTAACAAATCAGGGTCCCGTCGCCTTTCCAGCCTGCCCTGTTGCTCATGTGTCAACCAGCCCAAACAAGACACACAGCTTCACCTGTTGGAGTCAATCGTGGTGATTGGAGTCTGATGGAACAGCAAGAGAGTCTTCCAGTTCAAGGTTTTGATCAAAATCGTCAAGGTAGTCAGTAACTACCGCTAAGTTTTTATTCATCATTCGGCGTGGAAAAGGCCCCGTCTTTTTGCGGACATAAAGGTTACTAAGAACAGCAAGAGAGGGCCACGATTTGGCCCGAGAGTAGCAATTCACAATAGGCAAGTTGACGAGACTCAAGCAAGCCGATTAAGAAAACAAATGAAGCCATGAACTGCCAACTGGCAACACCGGCCCAGCGAGGGCAGGGAGACTCCCGCGGTAACCATAACACGGACGGTAAACATTCATGCAACCTGGTTACTTTCCCCAACCTGGACCCTTTTCCCTTCCTGTTCAGGGCAGGGCGTGCTATGCTTTTGCGTGTCCATGGGAACCAGATGAAACCGAGTTTTTCTCAGAACCATCTATTTTAGCAATCAAAACTCGCAGGTTTTTCTGAACGTAATCATCACGCGGCTTTCTGTCTTTTTCCATCCATCCATCATCATCATCAAAAAGTGCTCTGTTGTTCTGGGTCTTTACACCTGAACTTTCGACCAGCCCCTGCCGACATCCAGATTCACCGCTCACAGCTCAAGCTAAAGCGCAAGCGCAAGCCGCACCTCTGCCAAGCTACCTGGTAGCGATAGAGCCATACTTCTCGAAAAGGTACGTACTGATCCCCTCTGGGAAAACTGCCTGCGACTGCGCCCCCTCCTCCCCAAAAAGAAAGGGGCCCCGCTAAAAACCACTAAGACGCACCCGCCGCCTTACCAACCCACTGCACCTCCAACTCCCTCACATACGCACCTGCATCCCACTCCGTCTTCAGTTAACGTCCCTCCTCCGCCGGTCTTCTTTTCCGCGGCACCGCTCCCTTTTCTCGCCTCGAGAAATCATCAAGTACTCTGTATCGAGCGTCGAAAACCCTCAACACTAGCCCGAACACGACTACTTGCCTTCAACATGAACCCTCTCCAGAAGAACAAGATTGACGTGTCGGTACGTTCGCACCAGCCACGCCTCTTCCTACCCAATGCCCCACCTCGACGACGAAGCCCGCGATTGCATCACAACACACAATTCATCCATTTGGTTCAGGCCTGAAAACCAAATCCCTCCTGCTAATTACGCTTCTTACAGTCCCTCTCCCCCGAGGAACAGCGTCTCTTCCGCCTCTATGGCAAGCTCCCCTCTCGCTCCGACCACTTCGCCAAGCACTTGAAGGATCGCAAGTACTTCGACTCGGGCGACTATGCCATGTCTAAGGCCGGCAAGGGCGACAGCGTCGACACGGGTGCCGTCGGTAGCCAGCACCCCGTTCCCGAGAACATCCCTCACCTCTCGAGCCCGGTGAACAACTCTTCCTCCCTCAACGGCGGCGCCAAGCACTACCCCAACGTCCCCAGCGGCGCCCAAGCAGGCAGCCCGGTGAAGGAATCCAGCTTCCTCAACCGAGAGACCAGCGCCGAGGAAGTCCGACACCAGGACAAGGAGAACAACTCGCCAGTCGAGGGTGCTGCTAAGACCGAGAGCATTCCCATCCGGAGATGAGCTGCTTCCCACGCGAGCCTTGCGTCTGACGTCCTTTCTCTGTCTTGTTATCCCAGGTTTCGTAACGGGTGTTTATCGGAAGCTCCCCAGAGGCGAATTGGGTGTTTGTCGGGGGGCTGAATTTCTACTATGATGTTATGATGAAGTGTTGAATCTTTTCATGTCATGAGACTCCTGGCGTTGGAACGGGGTGGTAAACCAAGCACATCGGTTAGTGAGTGGAAGAGACTTTTCCGTCGGCTTCTCTAATGGAGATGAGCGCTTGGGACAACGGCGACTCCTACGTCAAACCCACGATGGTTCTGCCCGCATTGCGCGGGTCTTCTAGGAAGACTGATTTTTCATACATGTTGTGTGGGCTGAGGAGGAGGAAGTGAATTATGCATGGAAGCAGTTAAATCAAGACTATCTTGTCCTACACAGCGCGAGTCTCGATGTGGTATCTCCCACGAACTGGTTCATTTGATCACTGTTGAAGGATCTTTAGGCTTTTTATAGGGGACTTTCACGTGCCAAGACCGGAAATGGGTCAGCCCCAGACGAGTTTGGTCCGCTGCCTGATCGGTGACATTGTTTGTAATCCGAGCCAGCGCATATTTCCGTGCTGAAATGTTGCCTGCCAGGAAGGACATCAGAGAACAATCATACCCTGTCACCAAGAAGACGTCCAATACTTGGCCACTTGGTGTAATCCCAACGTATTGATAAGTACGAGACACTTTTTTTGATGCCAAACGCCGCCTCATGATCCCGCCCCTTTCCTCCCAGTCGTGGATCTATGCGAAGACCTTGTTTACAGATCCAAAGCCCTGACGGCCATGTTCTTGGCACCATCAAACGTCTTGTTTCCACCGATGAAGCCAGCGGCGTGAACAAAGACGCACCCAGGAATGCCAGAAATGCCGTCCAGCTCCTCGTCTCTGAAACCTCTCCATGCCTCGGGCAGCGGCTTGCGGCTCTCGAAGGAGTCCTTGGTGACGGGAACGGCCTGCACACGCCACTTGGCATCAGGAGTGGGCTTCTCCGGGTACAACACATATACCACGGAAGGGTTGCCGCCCTCGAGGGAGTAGAGGTGGTCCTTCCAGGGCGCGCTCTGGCCCTCGAGAACGAGAACGCGACCCTGGGGGTCGTACTGGGTTCGCTTCTCAAAAGCAGCCTGCACAACGGCGCGGGCGGGCAGCCAGGCCCTGGCGTAGTACTCGAGGTCGGCGTCGAACTCCTCTCCGATACGGCGGCTCGCCTTGGCGAAGCGCTCATCCTCCAGACGCTGAGCCTCGACGGGGTCCGACGGGACCGGGTCGTTCCAGTTGCGGTTCAGGCGGCCGACGACGGCGCCGAGCGTAAAGGCGCCCTCGCTGAAGCGCTTCTCGAGGCCCGCAGCAGCAACGGCCTTGGGGTCGTAGACGGAGATGCCGTTGTCGTGGGCGTCGAGGGCCTCGATGAAGCTCTCGTACAGCTTCTTGTAGAGCAGCTCAACCTCCGGGCTGTCCTCCGCAACTGGGGTCTCTGCGCCCTCGCTAAGCTTCTGGGCGATGATGGCCTTGCCATAGTGCATGAAGACGAGGCCGGCGCTGGAGAGCTTGGTGTCTCTGCCGGAGAAGGTTGTTGTGAAGCCGCGCTGGTGGTGGTCGTAGCGCTTCTTGCCGTCGTCGTACTCGCCGCCGACGTCGACAACAGTGTGGCAGGTCTCGAGGAGCTTGGGGTCGCGGGTCCGCACCAGCTGAGAGTCCTTGTAGGTCGGCAGCTTGCGGAGCATGTGCACGGCCAGGGCCTCGTCGGCGTGGAAGTGGCCGTTGTGGGTGCCGATAGTGACGGGCGACATCTTGAGTCTCTTTGCAGCGTTTTCAGCCATTCGTAGAGGGTTGGTGGTTCTGAAGAAGCTGCGGAACATTCAGCTGAGGGGAAATGAGTGGGTGGGGAAAAATTGGTTTTGTTACAGCAGTACAGCAAACTCTATTTACTCGAAGGAAAGAGAATGCGATTTCTCGTAGTTCCGCCGAGATACTGGAGAACGTTAGGCCTTGCAATAGAGAGATTCAATGAACCGTGAAGAGAAGACAGTGTGAAGATTTGAGATGTGATAGGTGCACCCCACCCCTAGCAGCTCCACCCACACCCTTCTCCTCCAGCCAGATCCAGCCAGACTCGCTTATCTGAACACCGTCGTACTCCTATCAATGACGCTTTTCCCAAGCTCTCCTCTCACTGGCGAGAAGTTGCCAGGAACGTGCATCGCAGCCTCGCCAGTCGCCCTGCATCCGCGCGACCGTGGAAACCCCAACGCAACTCTGGCCGTTGCCAATTCTGTGCAATCCTTTCATTCATCAACAGCGAAAAGTTCTCGTTCTACCTCAATGACTACAACAACATACCTTCCATCATAACCTCCCGAACTTCCCTTCCAATCGATCGGAAATCATTTCTCGTCGCGATTGAATACTTCCCCCCCGAACAAGATCCGAAGACTACATCTCTCGCCTAAATCGCCCGACATGCCTGCCGCGATGGACAACGCGAACGGCAGCGTCCCCCGCGACGTCAAGGATGAACACAACGACACCGATGACGAAAGGATGGGTGATGGCAAGCCGACGTATAAGTCGTGGAAGAAGAAGTATCGCAAGATGCGCATCATTTTCGACCAGAAGATGCACGACTGCGAAGAGCTGCATCGCCAGGAGTCGAAAGCCCTAGCCACAGCGAAGCGCATCGCCATCGAGAACGAGTAAGTGTCTTTACGTTTCATCTGTTCCAATCTGTTCCAATGTCATTCAACAGCGCGCTAACGATTATCGCCCTCAGTCGCATTCTCGATCTTCTCCTGGACATGAACTCATCCGCCCAGATCCCCCTCGACAAACGTGTCGATATTTCTCAAGAACCTCGTGCAGATCTTTTTTCCGAGCCTCTCGATGTCGATAAGCCCACCGAGATTGAAAATTCCACCGAGACGAACGACTCTGAAAAGCCGATGAAGGCACTCGAGACTCTCCTCAAGGACGTTCCGCACTCCACCTATGCCCAAGCAAAGGAGCTCTCCCCTAAGGTCGTCGAAGACATGGAACCTTTCCACGGCGAGCCGCATCCCCCTCAATTCCTTACCGCTGACGACGTCGACGGCTACCTCTACGACATCGACAGGCGGATCAACCCGGACAACCTCCTACCCACGCTGGCCCCCTCGGCCCGGACCAATGTACATTTACCCGAGACAAACCCTCACGCTCTGTCACAAAGCATCGCCATGAAGAACCCGACAAGTGTCTACAATTGGCTTCGTAAACACGCGCCAAAGACATTTCTCCAGGATGCCGAGAACGCCGCTACAACTGGGGCGGACGAAGATAACCCCGTCGAGACGCCTCAAACTGACGGTCGCAGACGACGCGGCGGCGCTCGGGGCGGTGGCGAGGGTGGTCGTGGCGGACGCGGTTCTCGCGGAGGAAAACGCGCCTCCCTCGCTGCTTCTCGAGCGGAAAGGGCAGCCGAGAAGGCTGCTGAAAAAGCTGCCATCGCCGCAGAGAAGGCAGCCGCTATGCGCGAGGCCGCCGCAGCCTGGGAGGCCATGGAGGAGGATGATGACGAACACGCGGTCGCTACCCCAGCTACGGGACGCGGAAAGCGAAAGCGCGCAGCAGCGAGAGATGACGATGACGGCGGCTACAGACCTAGGGGATCTGCTGGCAGGCCGGCCAAAAAGAAGCGCAAAAGTGAAAGCGTCGACGTCGGCACACCTACCATTTCCAAAAGAGGACGTAAAAGCGAGACTGCACGTGACAGAGACGACTAGACGGAGAGCCCTGCTCGCCATTCAGTTAATTTGCAACGATTATTGTGTCGACAAGACCCAGTGCGATTGGTAGCCTGAGGGATGCTTGCGGTGTGAAGCGTAAGGCTTCTCATCTATCTGTTTATCGATTCAAGAACAACGGGAAGCTCTGAAACGCAGCAAATGCTTCCGGCAATGCAAAGCAAGAATCTGATTTACAGGTGTGATCCAGACTTTCTTCTTCTTCGTCAAGATAACATCATGCCGTGTCGACGGGAGAGATACGGGTGCGAGATGCAGCAACTAGTTTGCGCTCGAATTGACGGCAGTTTTCACGGGACTCTTCTTTTTGTGTGCTGAGCCCCGTTTCCATTTTCGATTCCTAGACTTGTACTGTACATTACACATCAAATCATTGGGGGAGGAGAGGTTAAGCTGAGAGGTGGCGGGGCTTGGAGCATCTGCGTGTGAAAGGCTCAAAGCCAGCCCGAGGGCATACAGGCGTCACGGAAATTCAATCAGCAACATTCCCATAGGGAGGTATGCTAGGCACGACAGTAAAACAAATGGCACTTTATTTTTTCTTTCCATTATTCCCCCCATACCCATGTCCATGCATACGAATAGTCATCGTTATTTACCAAGGACTGCTTCGCTATTTACCAGATGGGCGCCTGTGATCTTTCAGCCCCCTTTCTTTCTTTCCGTTCTGTATACTCTCACATGAATACGCTCGACGAAATCCAGTAAGGCCTTACAGACAGTTAAATAGTCAACAACGTGGATGCCTTGGATCATTTGTGGCATCCATGCTATTAAGGTGGTGTAAACACCTGTGAGGCCGCACCAGATTCGTGAAATCAAAACGAAAATAAAGAGCGGGAGGAAGTTAGGAAAGAAACCCAATATTTGGCCATGCCATTTGCTGTCAAATGCTGATCGAAAAATATGTCGTTTGCCAAAGCCCCCTCTCCATAAATACAGAGTGCGGCCGTCTCTTTCTACAAGTCACCTAGTTGCAGGAATCTAAGCCGGCCCTCAAGTTGCATCGTTTAACCAAACAAAAACAACTCCCAAACTACGCTAAAACAAAACAAAAAACACCTAGCATTTCGGCAGAGGAGCACCCAACGTTTTTTTTTTTTTTTTTTCTTTCTCTTTATAACTTCTGCTTGAGGATGTTCTTCATGCGGCGCTCGACGGCGTCGAGGTACTCGTTGGTGGTGACGTAGTCCTCGCGGGCGGTCTTGCCGCAGGCGAGGGCGAGGTCCTTTGTCATGATGCCGTCGACGTCGACGGTGTCGACGCAGGCCTTCTCGAGGGACTCGGCGAAGGCGACGAGCTCGGGGGTCTCGTCGAGCTTGCCGCGCTGGACCAGGCCGCGGGTCCAGGCGAAGATGGAGGCGATGGGGTTGGTCGACGTCTCCTTGCCCTTCTGGTGCTCGCGGAAATGGCGGGTGACGGTGCCGTGGGCGGCCTCGGACTCGAAGGTCTTGCCGTCTGGGGTGATGAGGACCGAGGTCATGAGGCCAAGGGAGCCGAAACCCTGCGCGACGATGTCGGACTGGACGTCGCCGTCGTAGTCTATTTTTTTGCAGGAGCGTGTCAGAGACATTCAAGGTCAGTTGTTGTGGGCGGGGGGGGGGATCAAAGGGAAGAGGGGAAAAGCACGTACTCTTCAGAGCCATGATATATCCACCGGAGCTCTTGACCATCTGGGCGACCATGTCGTCAATGAGGCGGTGCTCGTACCAGATGCCCTTGGCCTCGAACTCGGCCTTGTACTGGGTCTCGTAGAGCTCCTGGAAGATGTCCTTGAAGCGGCCGTCGTACTTCTTGAGGATGGTGTTCTTGGTGGACATGTACAGGGGCAGGCCCTTCTGGATGGCAAGCTTGAAGGAGGCGTGGGCGAAGCCGGTGATGGACTCGTCCGTGTTATACTGGGTCTGGGCGACGCCGCCGCCGTTCTTGAACTTGAAGACCTCGATCTCCTGGGCCTCGCCGCCCTCGGGGGTGAAGACCATCTTGAGGGTTCCGGGGCCGGGGAGAACGGCGTCCTTGGCGCGGTACTGGTCGCCAAAGGCATGGCGGCCGATGATGATGGGCTTCTTCCAGCCGGGCACCAGACGGGGGACGCGGGGGATGACGATGGGCTCGCGGAAGACGGTACCGCCCAGGTGGTTGCGGATGGTGCCGTTGGGGGAGAGCCACACTGCGGGGAGAGGACGTTCTTGTTAGTCTACGAGTAGAAAAAAAAAAAAAAAAACGCTGCACGGGATATTGCTGCTAAGAACTGAGGGGGGCGAGGGTGCAACTCTAACGATTTGGGGAGGGAACGGGAGGGGCTCGGGCTGATCGCCATGCGCGCGCGGGAGCTCTGCGCCGGGAAACTTTATGCAGGTCCCGGCGCCGCGTCCGGAATGCGGGGTGCAAAGCTGCGGGACTGAGACAAGTCTCTCCGGGGCAGTCATGCCGCCCTGATGCCGCTATTCACGGGGACTACGACACACGCCGGCGCACACGAAAAAGGTCCGTATGGGATGGAGGCGTGTCACTTACTCTGCTTCAGGTTGAACTCCTTGACCCGGGCCTCATCGGGGGTGATGGTGGCGCACTTGACACCGACCGAGTACTTCTTGATGGCCTCGGCGGCGTCGAGAGTGACCTTGTCGTCGGTCTCGTCGCGGTATGGCAGGCCGAGATCGTAGTATTTGAGGTCGATGTCGAGGTAGGGGTGGATGAACTTGTCCTTGATGTTCTGCCAGATGATGCGGGTCATCTCGTCGCCGTCGAGCTCGACGACGGGGTTCTTGACCTTGATCTTGGCGGCGGTGGCCATTGTGCGGGCGATGTTGAAGGCGGAGGCGGACTGGGGGACGATGAAGGAGGGCCGGAGGGCGAAGGTTGCGGGACGGCGGAGGAAGCGGGCTGCGTTCATGGTGACGGTGTTTTCGCGGGCGGTTTTTTTTTCGGTTTTGTTCGTCTACTGAGAGGGGTCCCCGAACCCTTTGTTCCGGCTCTTCGGTCGATCGGGCAAAGGTCGTTTGTGAGAAAGCCGCGGCTACTGCAGAACTAGGTACCGGGTGGTAGTATGATTCGGGTGGAGGCGGGAGCAGGAGGAGGAGAAACGATGCAACAAGGTGACTGGCTTCCGGAGCTGTTAGCTTGCTACTTGCTGCAGGACGCTGGTACTGCCAGATGCTGCTGCGCGGGTGGCGTGAAGAGTCTGACGGGAAAAGATAGCTTGACAGCGGGGGCTTGAGGCTAACGATGACGATCGCGAAGCCACGACAAGACACCAGAACAATCAAAGGACGTGGTGTTTTTGGGGGGGTTGGAGGAGGGGGAAGTTTGCGACTGGCAAAAAGGCAATTGAGCGCAAACTAACCTTGGGGCAACTTGTTGGAGGATGAGGAGAAGAGAGCGGGACAGGCGGAAGGTGTGGGAAGGGGGAAAAAGAAGGCCGGTTGCAATTGAAACCTGTCAAAACAAGAGTCGAGCACAGCAAGAAAAAAACTACCCCGAGCAAGGTATCGAGAGACAGGCAGAGCAAAGGGCGAGCCGCGAGCGAGAGCGGAAGGGTAGCCGAGCCGAGATCGTCACAGGAAAGTGTTCCAGGGACCGACCAGTGGGCGGATAGGATGGAAGTAGAGGTACCTCAAGAGCTCTGGATATTTGCCGCTGAGCGTCCTCCTGTTCTGCGGTCTTTTGGCAGTAAACTCTCGCAGATTGTGACGGTCTCTTTGCGGTGTTTGTCAGTACGAGTACTGCGACTAATCGACCTTCATGGATGGCTTCGGCCCCCCGACCTGGCGGCGAGGGAGCTGGGGGGCTGTTTCCTCACATCGGACCTCATTTCGGCCTCTGCTCACCTTGGATGGAGTCATTTTCGGATCCTATATCGGCTATGGAGCTTGAGCTAAAGCTGACTCTTGTACATATTTCTCTCAAGTGAGTTTTATCTGGGCAAAGACTGCTTGCTGTTTATCGTCTGAAGAATCACCAGTCACGCTACCTGTGGAATGCATGAAGGAGGTCAATCTTCTGCAACAGAGTTTTCTGCAGCACGCGAGCCGACGGCAAGCAAAGCAATGACTGAAGACCTCTTCTGGTGCCTTTTGCCACCCCGCCATGTTCAGCCACATGGGGGTAAACTTGTCACTTCCTCAGTCTGTGCTTGGAGGGCATGTGGCATTGGCAGACCAGGGTTCTGGCTGCAGAGGCGCTTGTATCTGGACCGGTCTCGTTTCCTTCTGGTTGCGGCCGAATCGCCATCGTCATTGGAGGGAAATGGGATGGAAATGGTGCGCGGGACCCCACGTCACTCTGCTGCGGGAATGTCCTGATCGTGGTGTCTCTGCTCCCCCACATGTTGCCGGAGCTTCGTGCGGGGAAAGCTGCTGAAGCGCCTCCAAGGCATTGCTTGAGGCATTGCTTGCTTGGGCGCATATTCTCTTCCCCGTTCGCCCGTTGCGATTGACGTCTATGCTGAATGTCAGTATGCGTACTTCCTCTTCGGATCAATCAACCGGAAAACCAACCCCGACTCCCATAATCCGCCGGGCAGTTCTTCCCGTTCATCCTGTCTTCCTACCCCTCCACTTGCTCAAGGATACCCAAGGTCAAACCGGCTCGCCCAATCCAGTCACCCACAAAATAACTGAGCAGCTGTCCGAGACCCTTGCGATAGATCTCTCGCAACCACAATAATTGACAATAAAATCGTGTCGACTCAAGCTCCCATTTAAAGTCAAAACAGAAGCTCGGTGAAATCAAACTGATGAATCCACAGTAAAGTACCCCGCTATGACTGCGTCGCCTCCGATCTCGCTGCGGCTTCGACCCGCCGCACCCGATTTCCGCGAGCAGCGAACCTCACCTCGAGAGATATCCACCGGAATCCACCGAGATCACCGAGGGTAGCCTTTTTCAGACTCGGGCTCAGCTCAGCTTGTCTTACTTAAGCCACAAGTTTTCAGCTTACCTAATAGTAGCTGTGAGGGACGAAGAGGATCGTCAAAATCCACGCACACGAGATGCGCCGCAGAAGTGCCTGACGAGCACACCACATCCATCACGGCCTTCTCGCTTCCCGCTGGACCTCGTGCATATGGGCCCGTCTGACGTAGCCTAACCACACCGCACGCGTGCATGTTTCGTCGCTAAAAGGGCCGTATATGGCCAGCCCAATAAGATGAGATGTATGTCAAAGTCAGCTTTTTTTTATGTATGTAACATCAGCTTGCCAGAACATGTGCTGCAATGCAACAACATGCGGCTATTAATAACTTCAAGCTCTGCATCAGGTTCAACAGCACTTTATCTTGTTCCGGACCCTGCCGGTATTATCAGAGGCTGAGATGAGGCGGTCGTCTACGCCGGGAGTGCGATTACCACACGGTCACATCACTGCGAGGTTCTGTGGCCCGGGTGCAGTTAGGCTCTCGTGCTGTGTTTTGCTTTTCACGCTCCTTGTTCTGAGATTAGGTGCATTTTCTCAGCGACGTAATGATGGAGCGGCATGTCCAGTCTTGACGTGTAACGGCCTCATACCAAGAAGAGAGAACACTCGTCTGGGTCGTGACCCTAAGACATAGATAGTCTGGAGGCTTTTGACGGACTTAACAGGATGTCATGATTTCTTTCGCGCCTTCAGTCCAACTACCGTGGGGTTAGTGCGCCAGCAGGTTCGTCAAACGAGGGCGCGGCGCTCACTGCGTTGCATGATTCTCATACGAATCCTTACCTACATGGAAACGGTATTCGTATTAAAGCTGAGAGCAAGCGCTTAAGCATTGAAGCTATTGAATATTAAGGATTACAGAGCCTTCGAAAGTTACAAGAAGCCAAGACACACCCAGCAGGATCCATCAACGTACAAACTCAGCAAGTGACATTGCGTCGAGCCACGATACCCCATCAATTCGACTAGTGGTATCACCAGTAACAAATATCATACTTTTTCCCCCAATAATTCTTGCTCAGTACGCAATTACTCACGGAAATCTTGAGCGGAGCGCTTGACGCCCTCCAACAGCCCTAAAAACTAGGCATGACGAAAGAGACTCAATTCTGATAGGCGGACGAACACCTGACCAGTGCAAAAATGAGCAAACGTATCACTCAGGTGTTCTGTGAGTATCTTCATCAGACTCAAATCTAATGACAGGTTTAAGGGGAAAACCGTCCTTGGTAGCTATCCTATCACTTTGTTTGCGCAATGATCCTCATGGACGGCTCGTATCAGGACGCTGAATTCTCGAACCTCAGCTGCGAACTCGCAGGGTCCCATCTTTTCCCAGGTGCCGGCACTCTGGCGTTTGTCTAAGTCACTGTTAATCAGCTACATATGTTCTTCATCAGTCTTGCTGATGCTTACCTGAGAAATCTTTTGATCTGAAGGCTGTCAGAGCTGCGAGTCCCGTCGTTTCGTTGCCGCACCATTGCCACAACTTTGATAGTCACGGACATCCTCCACTTTCTTCCGAAGAGTTACCCGATGGAGTTTGCTGCTTGTACTGCCCGTTCGCTGTCGTGTTTTTGCTCTTCCATGCTCTCAATTATCTTATATCAAAGCTCGAGGGTTTGGGTTGCCAAGGGCGGTCATGGCCGCGGCGGCCACCGCGCCAATACGTTGAACTCGGGAAACAACTAGCATAGGTTTTGAGCAATCGTTCATCTGGAAGAGAAAATTCTCTCTATCCTCGATCTGGAGAGCTCTTGTGGCAAGTATTCCTCAAAGTCTTGCAGCCTAAAGGGACGTGACTTGGTGCGGAGGGTCCCTAGATCTCACAAATCGTATGCCCGGATGAGGTCTAAGTTTCGGACAAAGATTCGTATTCACAATACAGCGGAGGGGTCTGTTGAAACAACATCCGTGTGTGGTGTTGGACCGCAGGTGGGAAACATACACAATTGCGAAGAACACTGAGCTTGTCCAGGAAAAGAGACTGTCGTTGGGTCCGTTCCCACGTCGACGGTGCGCGTTTATCCCGGTTGCGACCTTCCTCTTGTTCGGCCACGCATATAGTCAGTATTCCAGCATCTTTCAGTAGATCGAAATGCTCTAGGCGTAAACCAAGTCCTGGTCTTGTTTCCTGTCATGCTGGAGGGAAGACTCGGTATAGACAGCGCGGTATGTCACTAGGATTTCCCGTGGATCCTGCCATGTCACCAGGACGATATGGCGGACAGTCTTATGTTCGATGACTGATCCCACAGGGCCTCTGAAGCCGTTTTCAGTATGGAACGATGAGAGTAAAACTGATCGTTGACATAATCGTATGGTAAATGGCTTCTTATATTCGCTTCAACGGCTCAGAAACTGCAGGGCATAGTGAATATGTGTAAGTATATAAACCAGGCGGGACAATCACGATGACCTTCATTCCATAAAACGGAAGTCTGTTGCCAAACAAAAATCATAGTTGACGCGACTGGCTCCTCTTCCGGTCTATATATCGCCTCAGCAGGAATCAACTTCCGACCATCCGCATGTAACACGTTCCGAGATCAGCATATCGATGACCATCATTTCGACCCGCGAGTATCGCGGAAGGAAGAAGATTTCCTCTCCGAAATATGAGGCATCGGCCATGGCATAAACAAGACCCCATGATCACTCATTCGTACGTACGAGAGGGGAAATTAGTGCGGCCAAACAACAACTAGACGGGAGGTGGCCAAATCAACAAACGGACCCCACTTCACCGGCAGGACCCATTCCTGAGCCCAGAGGCGCATCTCCGATCATTTCCTGTATCAGAACAACCCTTTTCTCACTCGCATGCTTCAGCCCTATTATTGCTTTTCTCCAAATCCTGTTTTTCCCCCCACCCCAAAGTCACTTCGTTTGCTCGGCGGTCGATTGCGGTCGGTAGACACTCAGGGAGGCTGTCGGTCGGCCGGGTGCTCGGTCAACTCGGACCCGTCCCCTCCGGATCCTCCAGGATCCTTCACTGCATTTTCGCTTACCCCATGACCAGCGATCACTATTAAGATATTACCACATGTACATATCCACTGGAAGTCAAGCAACAATATGTGAGACTTTCGGGAAATTCATTGCGGCCGTCGCCATCGACATCATTGAACTGCGATTCCCCTCTGCACCGAACCCATTCTCCATGATGAGACGGACCAGCAGACAGTAACAAGCGAACAATCAGTGACTCGCCTTATCGGGGGTAGAGTACAATCACACAAACGCCGAAAGGGAAATGCCTAGCAATCAAATAACCCCATTCTCACTCCGCTCGCGTCTGCGCTAGTCTCCAAAAGAATCCCCCGATATGAACCCAAAGAACCAGGGGTGGTGGCGGTGGTGGTGGTGAAGCTGCTTCGTGAACTGGTCCCGTATCGACTAGTTCCCTATAGCTTCAACCAAGTCTATTTTCCAATCCCTGCCCTTACCGCATCGGTGCAATTCGCACGACTTTCGTTGCCAGATTTTCGTGACACGACACCCCATCACTGCCCATATGATTGATGATACTTCCCCGACATCCCAAGGGCGTGATAGTTTACTAAAAATAATTAGGATTTAGGCTAAGTTATAGAGCTACTAGTTAGCTAAAAAAATAAATATTCTAATTCTTTTAAGGGATTATACCTTATTAAGCCTAAATTTTAGCTTATACAAGAGGTACCTATTCTAGCTAGATTTATATATTATCCCCCCCCCTACTTAATAGGTATTTCCCTTAATAGGGGTTAATTTTAGGGGTATAAATTATAAAAAGGTAGCTTTTTACTAATTGAGTATAGAAGTTAATTAGTAGCTAATTTAATAAATAATTAAGGAAGTCGCTACTAATATAAGCGCACGCCGCTATAATAAATTAATATACTAAAGGTATTATTACTATAATAATAGTTAGTATTATTACTAAAGAGGACTTTTAGGCTAACGACGAGAGGGTTAATAGGTATACCCTTCCTAGGAAGTATACTTATAATATATAATATAACTTCCTATAGGTTATTATAGCTATTACGAGGGACTTCCTTAATAGTACTAATATTAAGTTTTAAGAGTTATTCTACCTTATAAAAGTAGAGTTCTCCTTACTTATAGACTAGCTATATAAGAGGGACCTCGTTATTAATACTAAGTTCTAAACTACTAAATAGAAGGTATTAATCTTCTTATATATTATTAGATAGTTAGTAAGATAATAGAATACTACCTCTTAATTTAAAGTATCTTAGAATATAGTATTGAGCTCGGAATTACGCCGCAGCCCCTTCGCAAAAAGACTATAATAAATTTACCTAGTTCGCAGGCATAATTTGGGAAATACTATATAGGTATTTTAACCTATACCCTCTACTAGTTAAGGAAAATAATATAGGAACCCTATATATTCCTACTACTCGCAAGTAAACCCTCTAAATAT
>JAVHLU010000522.1:0-55979 GCA_036785755.1 Colletotrichum ledebouriae | reverse complement strand
GAATATATTATTAACTTAGTTAAAGGGAAGAAACCTCTATATAAGCCTATCTACCTACTAAATAAGTACTAGCTAGAGGAGCTCTACTAATATATTACTAATAACTAAGTAATAAGGCGGATTTAACCCTTAATAAGCGAGGTAAGCGCCCCTACTCTCTTTATACCTAAGAAGGATAGATCCTTATACCTTTATATAGATTATCGAGGCCTTAATAAGGTAATACTAAAGAACTAATATCTACTCCCCCTTATTAGTAAGCTATTAAATAGGCTTTAGGGAGTAAAATAGATCTTAAAGATTAACTTTTAAGATATATATTATTATATCTATATTAAGCTAGAAGACTACTAGAAAATAGCTTTTAAGACTTATTATAAGTATTTTAAATATATTATTATACTATTTAGACTTATAAACGCCCTAGCGATATTCTAGGTATATATTTACTAAGCGCTCGCTAAGCTACTAGATACTTATTATATTACTTATATAAATAATATTATAGTCTACTCTAAGATAAGAGAGTAATATATAAAGGACCTTCGCTAAGTACTCTATAAGCTTTACTAATAAGCGCTATATACTAAGCTTAATAAGTATAGGTTCTACTAATAATAAATAGAGTTCCTAGGGTATATTATTATACCTAAAGGTATATTAATAGACTAAACCTACGTCCGAGCTATTACTAAATAGAAGCTACCTAAGACCTATAGGGAGATCTAAGACTTCCTAGGATTCTATAACTTCTATTATAAGTTTATTATAAGCTATTTAGGTATTATAGCCCCTATAATATCCCTACTAAAGGGTAGCGAGAATAATAAGAAGGGAAGCGAATTTTACTAGCTAGAAGAGGCCTAATAGGCCTTTAAATAGCTCTAAGCTACTTTCTACTTAGTAACTATTCTCTAATATTAAGACCTAACCTATAAAATAAGGGTTAAAATAAATACTTTTATAAAAGCTATATCTAGTATCCTATTATAGTATATTAATAGCTAGTAATAACTAGTTACTTACTATTTATAGAAGCTTAGTAATACTAAGTAGTATTAGGGAGCAGGCTAATAGGAGCTTCTCGCTATAATTAAAAGCCTAGACTACTAAGCCTATTACCTTTAGGGTATATTAAAAAGGTTTATAGTCCTAATAGACTACTAAGCGCTAAAGGGAGTTATTAGCGCGTTAGCGCGGGACCTTTAGGGAAGGCTTATTAAATAGGTATATAAACTCTTAGTATTTAACTTTAACCTAGAGTATAGATTAGGGGTTATAAACCTAGTATATAGGCTATCTAGGAGGCTAGACTATATAGAGGGGGAGGTAAAATATAATAATATACTCCTAACCCTAGTGAGGAAGCTAGGGGTTATTAATAACCTATTAGTAGACCTCTAGATAAGTATTACTACTTTATAAGGTAATATAGAGACCTTAAAAGTATTTATTAATACTATAAGGGCTAGTATAAAATAACGCCCCTTTTAGATAGATAGCTCTAGGGGTAGAGATACCTCGGTTTCTAGTTAGTATAGCGCTCTATAGCACGCTAATATTACTATAACTATAGTAGCTATAATAACTTAATACTAAAGAATAAGGGAAGATATAGAGAACGCTTAGTAAGAGGTCGCTAACCTAGAGGACTCGCTTAGAGCTAGGGTTATTATAGTATAGTAATATATCCTACGCTAAGTTATAAGGGAGCTTATAATAAGCGAAATAGCGTATAGTTAGTAACCCTCTAAAGTAATAGAAAGTCTTATCTATAAACTATAAGCTAATAACTTATACTACTAAACCTAATTAGAGAGGGTATATAGACTAGCTAGCGATTATAAGGGCTATATAATTAATAGCTATAGAACCTTATTCTATAAGGGAAGGTTAGAGATACCCTAGGAGAGGTCCCTAAGACTTAAAATCCTTTACTAATACTACTATAACCGCAGGGCGGGTTATATAGGGGTAAATAAGACTACTAAGTTAATCTCGAGGAAGTTCTATTAGCTAAACTTAGCTATAGATATATATAATTATATTATAAGGTGCTATATATACTAAGGGATCTAGGTTCCGAGGTATAAGCCCTATAGAAAGTTATACCTACTACCCCTACTAGCGTACCCGTTTTAAGAAATTAGTATAGACTTTATTACTAGATTACTACTAAGCTATTAGTATAAAGGTAGGGAGTACGACGTAGTTCTTATTATTATATACTAGATAACTAAGTTCGCTATATTTATTCTAATAATAAAGTAGCTAATAGCTACTAAGTTAGCGCAGATTATTTATAAATAAGTAAAGTGCTATTTTAGTACCCTAGAGGGTATTATTAGTAACTAAGATAAGCTCCTTATTAGCTAATTTTAAGAGGAATTTATAAGAGAGAGAGCTATTAAGCGCTACCTCTTTACTATATATTACCCCTAGACTAATAAGTAGTCTAAAAGGATATACTAGATATTAGAAAAGTACTTATAAGTATATACTAGTAACTTACTATAAGAATAAGCTATCTAGTTACCCGAGGCTAAGTTTATATATAATAATAGTCGCTATAGTACTACTAGCTACTCGCTAATAGAGGCCCTATATAGCTATTACTTATATTATATAGAATATATAACCCCTATAAATAGGGTTATAGTATAGGGTATAAGGGAGCGAATTAAATATATCTTAAGGCTTTATAAGAGGGCTTATAAATAGTAATAAAAAGCTATTAAGGTATAAGCTAAGTATTATAACGCGAGGTATAAGGAATAGACCTATTATTAGGGATAAGTTATTAGGCTATTAATAAAGAACTTCTAGTTTAAGAATAAAAAACTAGCGCCTAGGTTTATATAAGTAGCTATTATAGAACTAATTAGTATATAAGCTTATAGAGTTTATTTACTACTATAGTACTAAAGGATATATAATATATTCTTAGTTACCTTATTAGAACTATAGGATAATTACTAAGTAAGTAGTAAAAGCTTACCTATATACCTAGAGCTTAAGAACGAGCTAGAGGAATAGGAGATTAAAGAGATTATTATATAGCAAGGCGTTAGTAATAATATATAATACTTAGTTAAGTAGGTAGGTTAGCTTATAGAATATAATATATAGGAACCTATAGAGAACTTAGTAAACGCACACGAAGCTATTTATAAGTTTAATAGATAATATAAGAAGGCTTATAAGAAGTAGGATAACTAGCTATTAAAACTATTATAATAAGTTAGTAATTATAAACTATAAGATTATAAAATAGAACTTCGTTTAGAAGCAAACTATTAATTAAATTAAGTAGCGAATTATCGCTAAAGCTATAGCGAAAAGGGGTATTATCCTATAAAAGGGTAAAAGAGCTAACTATCTAATTAGTCGTCGACTTCTTAGGATAGCTATAAGGGCGACTACTATAACTACTATAACTATAAGTAATACTACTATAACTACTATAGTAACTAGTCGCTAAACTAGCACTATTAATATCCCTACTATCGCTACCTATAAGCCGATTACTAGCCGACTTACTACTAGCGCTACTAGCTAACTTATTACTAGCGCTACTACCTAACTCGCTACTAGAACTATTACTATTAGAGATAGTAATAGTAACCTTAGCTCTCTTAATCTTCTTTATTAACTCTTCGCTATTACTTTAGCTATACTTAGTAGGGGTACTAAGGTAAGAGGTATAAGAGATAGGGCGAGTACTAGTAATAATAATAAAGTAGGAGGGGATATTATTAGTAGTATACTTAGCGAGATTTTCCTAAAACCCCTTATAAAACCTAGGGAAAAAGGCGATATTATACTTATAAGCGCACTTAGGGACTAGCTTTATTAAAGGGTTATTAAGTAGGTAGTCGATCTTATTATAGAGGTAGTTAATAGGATTATTATTATAAATATATACTAGCTAGGCGGCGTTTAGGCGCTAAAGAATATTAACGTTATTATAAAGAGTACTAACTTAAAACCTAGTAGTTAGTAGGATATAATTAATAAGGGAATAGCGAGTAATAGCCTATATAGACTAGGATATTAAGCGCGAGGTACTTATAGATAGAGGTAAGCTCCTAGAGCTAAAGCTACTCTATATTATAGCTACTACTACTAGTAATAGGATTATAGATAAGCTTAGCAATATACTTCTATACTACTAAATAATTACTAAGTATAGCTAGAATATAATAATAATAAAGAGGGGTTAGGATATTATTACGCTCCTAGATCTAGATCTAGTAGAATATATTCTAAGTTATCTAAGCTATACTCTAAAGCTCCTAAAGGACCTAGGAAATATTAATATATAGTAACTTATTAGTAAATTAATAGAGACTTATAGTAGTATATTTCTTCTTATTAAAGTTATAATAAATATACTTCTATATATGCTCGCTATATATATAGTAAAGGTAGATAATATCCTAATATATTTTATAAAAATAGCTAAGGTAAAGATAGCTACTATTAGTATTACTAGTAAGATTACTAGAAAGAATCTTAGGATTATAGAGGTATTTTATAAGAACTATACCTATATATATAATATAAGATATTATAGAGAGCTATTAGTAAGTTACTAGAGAGGGATATAAGTAAGATTAGAAGAGAGAAAGGAAAGAACTTAATAATTATAGTAAAGGCTTATAAAATAAGCGCTAAAATAGGAGAGGTAGCTAGATTAAAAAAGATTATAAAGAGGAGAAATTCTAACTAGGTTAGAGACCTTAAAAAGAAGACGCCCTTTTATATTTTAAGTTACTAAGTAATAAGGTAAAATAATTACTAGTTATATATTACTAAATAGTTATATAACTATTAGTAACTAATTAAAACATAATAGTAATAATTAAAATTTAAGAGTACCTACGACGCGCTAGGAAAACGAGAATATATTATTTACTATAACTACCTAGATCTAGCGTAGAGGGTAAGAGTAAATAATATAATAAAGGCGTAGAGAGGCCGCCTTATAGTTAGTAATAATATCTATAATAATATAGAGCTATATTACCCTACTAATACGCCTTAGGGACTAAGGCTTTAGAGGGGGGGGTAATTATAAGGAATAATAGCAAGCGTAGGATATAGAGCTAACGCTATTAGTAAAATATTAGCAAATTAGTAGTAAATATATATCCTCTTAAGAAAACTCTATAAGCTAGAGACTTAGAAGGTTAAGTAATAGTTTAATATAACTACGCATACCTACGTTCTAGTATTCTAGCCTTTCCTAGTTTAGGCCTATAGCTATACTCTTATATAATATTAACAATATTATTATTAAAACTATCAATTAATTCCAGGAAAAATACCTCCTTATGCTTAAATTTATTAGCTTTCATTACCATATTACTCAGCCTATTAATATCTATTATTCAGGCTGTTTTACCGCCCCTTTTGCTACCTATATACCTATTCTTATAAAAACAATATAGGAACCCTATACGTTCCTACTACTCGCAAGTAAACCCTCTAAATATTACTATATAAAGTCGGACGCGCGCCGCACCGGGGCTAATTATATCGGAGCCGAACGGGCTACTGAGGCTCTCGTGGCCTGGAAACGCCACTATACGAGATAACTCCTCAACCCAAAAGTTCGACCTTCTAGCAAGGTGCTGCGAACGCCACCATACGAGAGGTGACTCCTTAACCAAAGACTAGAGTAACTTATATTATACATACCTAGGTATTACTTTACTATAAACGGATAATACTCTAAATATAAAGATATTAAGTATATTACCCTTAACTATATTTATTACTACCTACTTAATATTAAGATCCCTTATAGAAAGCTTAGATACTACGTTTATAACTAAGAAATCTTCGCGCGCGCCCTTAACTAAGAGACCTAATATTATAAAACTAGTTATAATATTTCTAATACCCTATTTATTATCTACTTAGATACTAATATATACCTTATTACCTAACTACTATCTATAAACTAAATTAAGTTCTATTACTAATTTCTTAATACTATTTTAAACCTTAAGTAGCTATCTCTCTATAATATTATATAAAAATCCCTTAAATATAACCTATATTATACTATTAACGCTATTAGCTCGCCTATTTCTATTAAGTCTAGAGAAGCCTTAAGTAGAGATAATAAACCTATTATTACTAAATATAATTAAGCTAATAAACCTATTAAAGCTACTTAGCCTAAATAATTCCTTAATACTAGCTAACCTAACTAAGCTACTAATATTACTAAATATGCTAAAACTTAACTATTAATTAATATTATTATAACTAGTACTAGATTAACTCCTATTACTTAGAATAAGACTAATAAGATAGCTACTCCTAAGAAGCAAGCTACTAGCGTTAATACCCCTAATATAATAGATATTATTAAGGCTATTAAGGGAATATAAGCCTATAGTAAACGCGTTAGCTATATCTCTATCCTACTTAATAGATATAAAGATATATAAATCGCACTAGCTATAGCTATCTTTAAGGGTTATACTAATAATATTAATAGGATTATACTTAACTTAGGCTAGTTTATTAAGTTAGCTACTAATAAGTTTAAGGTTATTATAGCGACTATCCCTAAGGGACTAACTAATAAGAGCCTAGGCTTCCTTAGCCCTAAATAATACCTTATTACTAGGTTATCTACTAAGTATGTAGCGTTAGCTATAGGCCTAGATAATCGCCCTAATATTAACCCTTCCTCTAACGCTAGCCCCTTTAATACTACTAACGCTCCTAGTACTACTAAGACGCCTAATGCTATATCTAGTATTAAGAAGATCGTTATTACTAACTAGTAATCCTATATTTATATCGCTAGCCTCTATCGCCTTACTTATTCCTATATAAAGTTCCTAAATACTTAGGAAGTAATTAATATATATCTTTAGCGTATCTACTTCTTTAATATAACTAATATTATTACTACTTGCTATACTAAACGCCTTACCCTATATACCCTTATCTAGAATAGCTTAATTATCCTTAGTCTATATATATATATCCGCGCCCTTAACTTATTTATAACTAAATAAATTATAAGTAACCTAGAATTTAGCGCTATATTACTATTCTTTATTATTAAGTAGATATTATAATACGAGTTTCCTAGTATATATACTAAGGATAACGCGCACGTTAGTTAGGCTATAGTTAATAGTAATAACGCAGGCGCTATTTATGCTCTTTTAGACCTTAATAACCCTAAGGCTATAGAAATAGCTAACTTTCAGTATAAATACGCTACGGACCTTTAAGGCCTTTACGCTAATATAGCCTCCCTCGCTACTTTAATTACTATAATTAAAAATAATAGCGTTACTAAGTTATACCCTAAAGTTAGTAACGAATCTCGCTACTAGTTCTTAGAGTAATATAAAGATAATACTTAACTAACTACTACTTATAGTATTAGTATTAACTAACTACTAGCTATAGCTAAAGAGATCATTAATAATAAGGATAAGGACTACCCTAACCTCTTAAAAATAGCTAATACTATGCCTAAGACTCCCTTAGCCTAAAGTAGGATATAATAAAATATATAGAATAGAAAGGAAGTAAGGTTACTTAAGGTTATTTATATATAATAGTATAGCTCTACTTATTAGTATATTACTATAATAGGAGGTATAAATTAAATTTTATACTATATATTATAGTTCACGCCTTTCTCTTCTTATATAGGTAATTAATACTAAATATGCTTAGCGTAGTTATCCCGCTTAAGGGCGCCTAACGCGTTTAACACGTTTAACGTATTAAATATACCTAAACGCGTTAACCCTTATAAAAGGGCTTATCGCCTTTAAGGAGAAAACCTTTAAAATTTATAGATTTTTCACCTATATTTTTCGCCTACTACGTGGACCGTATCAGTTATTAACCTAAAAACTAGTAATTAATAGGATACTATTAGCAAGGGAATAGTAAGTAGTAGCTTATATAGACTAGGATATTAAGCGCGAGGTGCTTATAGATTAAAGCGAGCTCCTAAAGCTAGAGCTACTCGATATTATAGCTACTACTACTAGTAATAGGATTATAAATAAGCTTAGTAATATACTTCTATACTACTAAATAGTTACTAAGCGTAGTAAGAATATAATAATAATAAAGAGGGGTTAGAACGCTATTATACTACTATGTCACGAACAGCGAATGGGCGAAGGTTAGCATACTTCAATTGCGCTATATTAAGTGGATTCTGCGTTAAAGAAGGGAAAAGTCTAACTATAGGCTAGCGCAGCCCTAGAAAGCTAAAGAGTTGCGTAGTAATTATATGACCTGTAAGTTATATAACCCGAAATTCTAGTAGGTTTAATCCTAGCGCTATGATATTACCCCCCCCCTTCGCTAGTATTACTATCTATAGCAATCGGCTATTATATTATAAATAATATCCTAAATAGTATCCCCTTCTTCCTATTCCTTTATTTACGCTAGGGCGGTATTATTATCCGTAGTAGTAAGGTCCTTATCCTAGGTAGTAGCTAGGAGCTAAGTTAGAAGGTGCTTTAGCGGTCCTATAGTAATTAGGTTAGTAGTATAGAAGTCCTATAGCGCCGCTAGGGCGTGCTTAAAGCTCTTAGCGTTATACTAAGTAGGGTCGTAGTTATAGCCCCTCTAATTAGCGTAGTATTATAGCTATCCTTAGTATAACTAGCTAGTAATTATATATATAACTTTATATTCTAGCTTATTATTAAACTTAATAGCGGGAGGGGGGGCTTTAAATTATCCTAGTAAGGGGTCCCTAGTAGCCTTCTAAAGCTTACTAGGGTAGAATACTAGGTAATAGTTATATCCCTTTAGTAAGTTAAGTGCCTAGGTCCCCCTGGGGCTAGTAGCCTTAATTAGCTATAGGCTATCCTATAGTATTAATAGCTTAGAGGAGCTATCTTATCGCTATCCCTCTATTAATATATAAATAGAGTCCCCTATAGCTAAGTTATTAGAGTAGTAGTAGCAGTTAGTAGTATAGGTATAGCGCTATTAGGCTATAGCTATATTTCCTTTAGTAATCTCCTAGGCGTTATAGAGGTTTTATATAAGCTACTAGGCGTTACTTTAGTTAAGTTTCTCCTTTATAGTTAAGAACCTTTATATATATTAGTCCTAGTTAAAGCTTATATATAATAGGTATCCCTATTTAATTTCAAATAGTATAAGCCCTATAGTTTTATTTAATAAAGCTACTTAAGCGAAATCTATAGTAGGGAGTATTTTACTCTAGTTATCTTAAAACTAGTTTATCTATAGGTATAAGTATTAAGTTAGGTACTAGTTAAGGATCTCTATCTACCTATTAGTTTTTATATAACCTGCTATATTTAATTATATAATTACGCTATATATCTTATAGAGCTCGTTCTAGAAGTTAGAGGTAAACTAGGGGCCTCTATTAGATATAATTATAATAGGGAAGCTAGTATATTAGAAGATATAGGTACAGTATAGCTAGGCGAGGTCTCGCGCTATAACTATCTTATAATAAGGGAGGGAGACTATCTTTTTTAATAAGTAGTATACTACTATAAATACGTTATTATATCTATAGTAGTTAGGTAAATAGGATATAAAATCTATTATAACGTGCTCCTAGGGGTAATCTAGTATTAGTAAGGGTTTTAACTCGCCTAGAGGCTTATCCCTTAGCTTCTAAGCCTAGTAATCAGTATAGTAGTTATATATATACTATTTAATATTAGTAGTTAAGCGTAGCTAGTAGTAGCGTTCCTTTAGGAGTTTAATAATCTTATTTTAACCCGGGTGCGCTATAAGTTTCTAGATATAAGCTTCGCGGATTAGCTTTATATATAGGTCCTCTTCCTCTAGTATTATAAGTTTCCTATCTATTATTAGGAGTCCCTCTCTTATCTTCTAGCGCTCCTTTTCTATAATAATAAGTATTTTTAATACCTCAAGTAATAGCGTATTTAGTTTATAATTTAACTATAGGATCTGCTTAACTAGGAGGTAGCCTCGTAGTTTATCTTCTAGCTCTAGGGTTTTAATAGTAGCTATAGGACTACTTAGGGTAGCTTCTAATAGCTAGCGTAGTTTACTTATAACCTCTAGGGATAGGTAAGTAGGTAGTAATAATACCTAGGTGTAGTCTAATTTATAGATAGCCTACTAGGTTTATAGGTCTTTATTTTTCTATAATAGGGCGTTAGCTAGAACGTTTTCGCGCCCTAGGTAGTACTAGATATAGAAGTTAAAACTAGCTAGAATACCTAACTAGTAGGCTTAATAAATATTTAGAAGCTACTTAGTTATAAAGTAGAGTAGCGGTTAGTAGTCTATAATAACCTTAAAACGCTAGGTAATTATAGAGAGTTTAGCCCTCTACTCTTCTAGCGCTAGAATAATTACTATTATCTTATAGTTATAGATAGGGTAGTTTATCTCTATTAGTAATATAGTTTTTGAGAAATAAGCTACGGGGTATTATAAGCTATTATTAGGTTATTACTAGAGGAGGGTAGTAGTATAAATAGATTTAGAGGCGTCTATCTTAACTTAGGTTAGCAGCTCGAGCTTCTAGTAGTATAAGATAGGGGCTAATATTAGGGCCTCTTTTAGTATTACGAATACTACTATATAGTCGTTATTAAAGTCGAAACAGGCGTCTTTAGCTATAAGTTTAGTAAGTAGTTAAGCGATCTTTTTATAATTTATAATAAATTAATAGTAGAAGTTATAGAACCCTAGGAAGGACTAGACGCCCCTTATTATAGTTAGTAGTTACTAGTCTTTTACTACTAAAACCTTCTTAGGGTTAGGGCTAATCCCTTTAGTTATAATAATAAACCTAAGGTAGCGCGTTATAGTTATATTAAACTTATACTTCTTAATATTAGCCTAAAGCTCTACTTAGCGTAGCTAGTTAAGGACCTTCTTAACGTGCTCCTTATACTAGAGGGGGTCCTCTAAGTAAACTAGGATATTATCTATATACGCCGTATAGAAGTTATCTAGGTATTATATAAGCATGTCGTTTATATATTATTAGTACGTCGCTAGGCTATTATAGAGCCTAAAGGGTAGGACTTTATACTGAGCTATAGCGGGTGCGGAATGTTATTAAGTCCTCTAAGTTAGGGTAGATATAGATTTAGTAAAACGCCTAGTAGATATCGATCTTTATAAATACTTTAGCTTAGCTAATTCAGCTTAGCGTCTCGTTAATTAGGGGTAGTAGGTATTAATTCTTCTTAGTAAACCTGTTTAGCTTTTAGAAGTTAATATAGAACTATAAGTAGCTATTAGCTTTTTAGATAAATAGTATTAGGGAGGTAAATAGAGTATTACCTAGCGCTATAAAGCTTTTCTTTAGTTTCTCGAGGAGGTATTATTAAGTAGCCTCGAGTTCTAGTAATAACTACTTATATAGCGAGTAGAAGGTTAGCTACTCCCTCGCGCCTAGCTCTAGTTCGATTTAGTAGTTATAAGGGTAGTAAGGAGGTAATGCGTTACTAGTAGTCTTATTAAAGCAATCTTTCTAATCCTAGAGGTATAGTAAGAGCTTTTTATTAATTAGGCGTTAGTTTTTAGCTTTATTAACCTCTAGCGGGCTTACGCCTTCTTTTTCTTCCTCCTGCTTATTAGTAATTATTAAGTCGAGCTTATATAGTAATATAAAAATAATTTAATATTAGTACGCCTTAGGTTCCTTTCGAATCCTATAGCGCTAATAAGCGCTATATTAAGGTCTTCCCTTACCTATTAAGCCTTAGAGCTAAGGGGTTTAGGCTTCTAATATAGCATAGGTTAGGTCTAATTTGCTATTTATACCCCTTTTAACGCCGTATTTATTTTTTATAAGTTATTATTATATCCTAAGTCCTTAGGCGTATTACTTCGCTATAGCATCTTTATAGGGGCTTTTATCTTACTCCCTATATTCCTCTAGGCGTTATAGAGCTATTCCTTAGCTTTAAATATAGCTAAATAGCTTTCTATATTAAGCTAATACTTAATATTAATTTTAATAAGTTAAAGGAGGTTTTTAGTATCCCTTATAATTATTTAAGGGAGGTCCTATGCTATAGGGGTATCGATTAGCTAATATAAACGCTAATAGTATATATCTATGCTAATATTATAGTAGTTAAACTATAAGTAGCTAAGGATAAGGTCGTATCTCCCTATATTAAGTTAGAGGAGGGGTATTTATATTAATTCTTAGCGGTCTACTTATATATAGGTTATCTATACCTTAGTTATAGTATCTAATAGCTTGCTATTAAACCTAGTAGCTAGGATAGGGCGCTATAACTTATTGCGTTTAATATAGTAAAAATCCCTTAGTAAGGGGGTTATATAGGTATTTATAAAAGTATAGCTATTTACTCTAGTATTAAGAAGGGCTTTAAGATAAATACTATATCTATTATAAATTAGAACTAACTCCTTCTCTAGCGGTTTATTACTAATTAGTTATTATAGGTTAATAGATACTATTACTAATTACTAATCTCTTTAGGTCTCCCCTAGTAAGGAGTCTGCTTTTGCTAGGGGCTATAGTTTTCTACTAGCTCTAGGTTACTACTAGTAGCTTTAGCGGGTTTAGTAATGCTTATAGTAGGCTTAGCCTACTTATAGGGATAATCCCGCGAGGTATAACTAGTATTACTATAGATAGAATAGGCGCCCTAGTTATAGAGCTTCTTATATAGAGCCTTAGGGATATAGCCCTAGTTAGTATAAGCTTAGGTATAGGGGTTTCCTCTTATAGAAGGATTAACGCAGGCTACTAGGGCAGGACCTCGTATAGTAATTTAGTTAGCTAAGTAGGTATTAGGAGGTACTATAATATAAGCTATAGTATAGACCTAAGTAGTATAGTCCTAGAAGTTAAGGGTGCTATTTATATAATAAATAGAGTACTAGTTCTAGAGAGAGGCGGGTAGCTTCTTATAGAACTTCTAGCGTTACTAAGACTCTAGGAGTTTAGCTTTATAAGTAAGTTTAGTAAAAATAGCTTATTTAACCTAGATATCCTTAAATAAGATAGTAAGGGTATTAAGCTTTATCTAGGCCTCGTTATATGAAACTAAGTTAATAAAAATACCCTTTAGCTCTTTAATAAGTTATTCTGCTATAGTAATCTAAGGTAGGTCCCCTAAGAGGAGGGGGGATAGAACGTTATAAGTAGTTCCTCTAAAGCGTAAGAGTATATACTTAAAGTATTAGGACTTATTATAGTACTCTCTATTATTAAGGCGTGTTTTAATATAAAAGAGCTAGATATTAAACTTTAGGTACTAAGGATTAGCGCTCTTAATACTTATAAAAATAGGGACTTTAGGTATTTTAGTAAACTAGGTGCTATTACTACTAATAGTTAATAAAAGCAAGCTAGAGCGGACCTAACTCTCGAGGTATATTATTTAGTTAAGGATTGCCTAAAGTATAGTACTATAGTTACTAAAAGGAGGGTTTACTAGGGGAGGTATAATAATTATATTATACTTAAAGCGCTAGAATAAGGCTTTATTAATATCCCTTACTTTATCCTACTCCTTAGTAATAGTAATAGCGTCGCGTTAGGCCTAGTTATACTCTTCTTAGTAGTACTTAAGCGTAGTAGACTATTTAGTATTATTACTAGTAATATAGGTATCGCTTAGCTACTTATAGAGCTCTTAATTCTTATACTCTAGGCGTAGGGTAGTATTATAGAGCGTATAGAGGTTATTACTTATAGTAGTATATCTAGCGTATAGGGCCTAAGACTTAGTACCCTAAGTAGCTCTCTTTATAAGCTAGTCTTAAATCTAAGCAAGGGTTAAGTCGGGGTTATTTTAAAATAACTATATTATATTATTAAGAGTAAGGGTAACCTTCTAGCCTTTACTTAAGTAATTATAATTAATAATAAGGAGGTTAGGGAACTTCTATAACTTAGTAATAGCGCTCTAGGCTAGGCTCTTATATCCCTCTATATTAAGGTCTATAAATAAGCCTTTAATAGGTTGCTCGCGTATAGGTTTATTTAGGTTAAAAACCTTTAGGTCTTTACGTAAGGGGGTATTATAGTCGGGTAGTATAGTATAGCGGCGTTAAAGGGCTTTAATATAAGGCTCGAGGAGCCTTCTAGTATTAAGTATAAGCGTAGTTATAGCTTTATAACTATAGCTAGCTAGTTAGGTCTTATTTAGTATATTATTATAAGGTAGAGGGGGGTATTAATTAAATCTAGGTTGGTTAGGGTATAGATTAGTTAGCTTAGCGCTTAGTTAGGTACTATACTTATATTATTTAATTAATAGGGTAAGGGTAGTAATAGTTAATTAAGATATTATACTTCTATCTCTAGAGAAAAGGTAATAAATACAGAATAGTATTATAAATAGCGAATAGGTAAAGGTTAGTATACTTTAATTACGCTATATTAAGTAGATTCTGCGTTAAAGAAGGGAAAAGTCTAACTATAGGCTAGCGTAGCCCTAGAAGGCTAAAGAGTTGCGTGGTAATCACGTAACCCGCAAATCACGTGACCTGAAATTCCAGTAGGTCCAATCCTAGCGCCGTGATAACTAGATCTAGATCTAGTAGAATATATTCTAAGTTATCTAAGTAATACTCTAAAGCTCCTAAGGGACCTATAAGGCGTTAATATATAGTAACCTATTAGTAAACTAGTAGAGACTTATAGTAGCGTATTTCTTCTTATTAAAGTTATAATAAATATACTTCTATATATAGTTACTATATATATATAGTAAAAGTAGATAATATCCTAATATATCTTATAAAGATAGCTAAAGTAAGGATAGCTACTATTAGTATTACTAGGAAGATCGCTAGAAAGAATCTTAGGATTATAGATTTTTTTTATAAGAATCGCGCTTATATATATAATATAAAATATTAAAAAGAGCTATTAATAAGAGGCTAGAAAGGAAAATAAGTAAGATTAGAGAGGAAAGGAAAAGGAAAAAGAAAACTTAATAATTATAATAAAAGCTTATAAAATAAGTATTAAAATAAGAGAAGTAGCTAGACTAAAGAAAAGATTATAAAGGGGAGAAATTCTAACTAGGTTAGGGACCTTAAAAAGAAGACGCCCCTTTATACTTTAGGTCGCTAGGTAATAAGGCTAAATAATTACTAGTTATATATTTCTAAATAGTTATATAACTCTTAATAACTAATTAAATAATAATAATAATAATTAAAATTTAAAAACGCCTATAACGCGCTAGGAAAATAAAAATACGTTATCTACTATAACTACCTAGATCTAGCGTAAAGAGTAAGAGCAAATAACGTAATAAAGGCGTAGATATGCCGCCCTATAGTTAGTAATAATATATATAATAATATAGAGCTATATTACCCTACTAGTACGCCTTAGGGACTAAGGATTTAGAAGGGGGGGTAATTATAAGGAATGATTGAGCTCGGAATTACGCCGCAGCCCCTTCGCAAAAAGACTATAATAAATTCACTTAGTTCGTAGGTATAATTTAGGAAATACTATATAGGTATTTTAACCTATACCCTCTACTAGTTAAGGAAAATAATATAAGAACGCTATATGTTCCTACTACTCGTAAGTAAACCCTCGTATAGAGTTAGACGCGCGCTACACTAGGGCTAATTATATCAGAGCTAAACGGGCTACTAAGGCTCTTATAGCCTAGAAAAGCTACTATATAAGATAACTCCTTAACCTAAAAGGTCGACCTTCTAGTAAGGTAAACGCTACTATATAAGAGGTAACTCCTTAACTAAAGAGGTCTTTCCTAAGAGGTTCTTATAGCTAGAAGTATAAGAAGCTCTACTATAAGCAGGGCCTTATACCTCTCCCTCTTCCTTATCCTTATCCCTATAACCTATAATAAATCCTTAACTATATTAGCACTAGACCCTATATATAAAAACGCTAAGCCTGCGCAAGGTATACCCTTTAATACTAATAACGCGCGAGAGCTCGCTAGAGAGTTTAATATTAATATAATTAATAAAACCTACTCCTTTTTTAACTACTCTATTATATATAGAGAGTATATTATTAATATAGCCCTTAAGAGGGCTCTTATTAATACCTCTAGAGGGGATACTTATTATTATATTATAGCTAAGTAAGTAGACTTAGTAATAGAAGCTAGGTAGGTTATTATATACCCTATAGAGTAGCCCTTTTTTAAGTAGGTCCTCCGCACTATTAAGGTAGAGGTAGCCTAGGCCCCTTAGGGGAACGTCGGTAAGTATAGCTTACGCTAACTGCTTTGATATAGAGAGAGCGTTGCTAACGACGGTATAGAAATTAATAAAGTCTAAAACGGCTAATATATAGGACGCTAGCGGACGAAGCGGTAATAGAGGCGGTATTTAACGGCGGCGCGGGTAGTGCGCGAGAGGAAAAGTTGATAGTTTCGTAGTCTATTAAATAATTAAAAACCACGTTGTTGTTAATATGAAGTTAAAGATCGTGAGGCTATCTAGTGTGACGGGCACGTATAAGTACGGCTGTGGTTAGGAAAGGTAGTCGGCAACTTAGGAGGTTATTAGGGATCACGTGACCGAAGGCTATATATTGTTAGGAGGCGCGGAGTTAGAAGGTCTGTTGCACTTGAGCAGGTAAAATCACTATGCAGTGGCCAGAGGCCTTATAAGGAATAATAGTAGGCGTAGGGTATAGAGCCACGCTATTAGTAAAACGTTAGCAAATTAGTAGTAGACCTACGCACCCTTAGGAAAACTCTATAAGCTATGGACTTAGAAGGTTAAGTAATAGTTAATATAACTATATATACCTACGTTTTAGTATTCTAGCCCTTCCCAGTTTAGGCCTATAGCTATACTCTTATATTAAAAACTTTAAGAGTTAATATAATATATATATATATATATATATATAATCGTAAAGTTGATTAAAGAGACCATTATAAATTAACTTTAACTTAGTAACACTACAGTGACTACTCTCTATTAAAATCATAGGCGCCTTATTTATCTGAGGTATTATTATAACAGCTATAGATATTAAATCCGGCGAGCAAGCTCGCAGTCGTCTTCATCTGGGAACCAGAGCGGGCCAGCCCCAATTTGGCCCGGACCAGGACCGGACACACGCAGCGTGGTGCGGAGACCAGCCTAATGCTGACCGGGTAGCCCCGGGGAGTACAACGACCTCTTTCCGTCAGTATTCTGAGCCGTCTGCTTTTCTCACTACAACTTTGTCCCATTGCGCTGATTTGCTACACACGATCATTCCAGTAGACTTGTCATCTGCTCTCCAATGAGCAAGTTCAAAGAGGCTATGTCTGTAGGTAATCGGGCTAGCGACAATTAGCCGATGAATGTTGCTGCATATATTCATACATTTCTTCTAACCTGTATAGCTGCATTGTTCTAATAACCAAAGGTGACAAGACTTGCTGTATGGGACCAAGGTCTGTATCTGATTGAAGGGGAACGTAAATAATGCCGAATACTTCCGACTAGTGCTGATCATTCTGTGATTCGAAAGCTTCAGAAAAACACGTTAAAAAAAAAGGAATGAACATGGGTCGAAGACGGCGATATTACGACAGAGAGTGTACGAAACACGACTTGTCAT
Organism: Colletotrichum ledebouriae; assembly: GCA_036785755.1. NCBI lineage: Eukaryota > Fungi > Ascomycota > Sordariomycetes > Glomerellales > Glomerellaceae > Colletotrichum > Colletotrichum ledebouriae. The sequence continues at coordinate 38,392 of JAVHLU010000522.1, read as the reverse complement.
TAACGTTGTGCACTCTGAAACTAAAGTCTCTTCTGAGGCTGTTCTCTTTGCTAAAGAGTAAAGGCTGGTACGAGAGCCAAAGGAGGGATCCACCGTATCAGCATAGTTCTCATAGAAGGCACTTCAACTTAGGCACCGGGCCAGCCTTCCCAGGGTTAGCTCGATGAAACCCCAGAACCCACGAATCACAGCCTTGTAAGTCTCTTGCTGGCTGCCATGATGGCTCAGCATACTCCCAGTCGACAAGATACTGCAACCCCGTTCTCGGAGTCTTGCCGGCCCATTTGGAGTCGAGAATGGCGCTAAAAGACCAGCGTTCTTCGTCAGGCTTGCTATGATACTTGACCGTTACACGTCCTTCCTTGTCAGCTTCGGGCTCAGAGACCTCGGCGATGAAAACTGGCGGCGCAGAAGTGAGAGTCGACCTCTCAAGGTCCCTAGTGGAAAGTATCTGTATGGAGTCAGTACTTCTGATCCATGGGTCGTACATTAGGGACCATTCCAGCCAGATCTCGGGGGTGAGGCATGTATCAGGCACGGCCTTTCCGTGGCCGATGACATCGCTGTAAGGGGAGTGGGAAGAAGAAAATATTTTGCTAAGATGGCCCCAGGTGAGGTCGATTTCGGGAGCGTTTACCCATGCGTCGCAAAAGAGACCAACGATCGATACCAGTATTAGGATGACGGAGCGCTGCTCACCACACCCAAACTTCCAGTAGTTCCAGTTTTCAAAGTGGACGTATAATTTCATGAGACAGAGGACTAGGGCTCTATCGGCGAAACCTTTGACGCCTGCCTGCGTCGTTTGTGTGAGTAGCACACGACGTTCACATGAGGAAGTGCCCACGATGGCTTCGCTAACACGGTCGACAATGTCAGCTTCATCAGGTCGCTGGCCGTTCTGAGCTTCCGGACTTTCTAGCTCGATAAGGAGGGTGCGTATTGCTGTTCTGACCGGGGAAAATCGCATAAAACTATGGATATCGTTGATGTCGGCGCCAAACTTCCCGGCAAGATGGGCTATATCAGTGTGAACTGCTATACATGTTCCGGTAGGATCTTGTTGCGCATGAAGGGACTTGAACCAATAGTCTCTCGGCCATGTTGTCCGGCGTTTTGGCCTGGATGCAAACGCGACCTCAAGGAGCGCGCCGTCTGAGACCATCTGACTGTTATAACGCCAGGTCGAATCAGCGTGCCGTTCCTGGAGAGCTGAGTTCATGAGTCTAGTTACGAAGTCATGCGCGGCATGACTGGGGAAGCCAAATAGTGGGGTTGGTATTGTGTGAATGACCCCCATGTTGGCGGGAGAAAGAAACGAGGTTGATTACGCAGGCGTATAAGTGAACTGGATGCAATTTGCCGATGGCTGCTGCGAGGCACCACTAAGTGAAAATACGCGGAGTGAAGTTGTCACCAGGACCACACGGATTGAGGAACATGTTCGGTATTTGTATCCAGTCAGTGTCAGAATTGTGCCTACAGCCGCATGAGCGGAATGACAAAGTCTTTCATAAAGGACGTCGGCGGGAGACGGAGGAGCATTGTTAGATATTCAGCATTGAAGTCAAAGACAAAGTGGGAAATATACAATCCCGAGTTAGCTGTAAAAGCGCCCTTTGACAATGCGTCGAGGACATACTACGCAACCTGCGGTAAATGCTTTGTCTCGCGAGAACATAAGCATTGCGAGTGTAGCTGATGGACGCCCTGTTTGAAAAAAGATGGACAAGCTCCTGCCAGGACTTCTTTCGCGCGAGAGCAGAGAGATTCAAGAGAAGTCTGAGCTACCCACCGCGATATCTGTGTCGTCAAGTCACTGGTCGTTGTGATGTTGATAGTAAAGACGTGATTTCACAGGTGCCGGACGCCCTGCATCGGAGCACATGTGCCGACACAGGCTGACCACGAGATGCGGAACGCGGAACTGTCAATGGAATTCGTGTAGTGCCCGTCAGATTCCCGTGCTTCGGCTCACAGTGAACAGAATGCCAAGTCCTGGGTGACGGCGAGACAGCCGTTGTTCTCAAACGTGGCATGCGACAGCCCTACAGGTCCCGTTGGCGAAGAGGGCGCGTCCTTGTCGCGGTAGGGAGGGCGGTGAACTGGGGGCTGAGATGAAGTGGGGTTATGAGACGGCGAGACACAGATTCTCTGCGAGATTCTCCCAATAAACGCCGCGGGGATCAGTCGGGAAGGCCCCATTGGCTAGCGGCAAGGACCTGTGCTGTGAGAGCTTGCTTATCAGACAAGTGGTCAAGATCATGTGCTACCCAACAACTATTATGTCGTTCCGTGGAGTGCCTTGGGAAGGCGGTGTGCCTAAGTGTGGCCAGAGTGGCAGCTCAAGGTGCACGTGCATATGCTCTTTCTTGTGTCTGGATGGAAATTGAGCAAGAAAGGGTGGAGAACTAAGAGGGCTCTTTGGGCCCAAAAGAGGGTAAGTTGGAGCGCAGATTCCAGGGAAGAAGGTTGTCGAGCCGCGATGGGATGGGCAGTCGGACATGGGGAAAGCCTGTTGCGAGTAGTCAGCGCTGTCCAATGAGATGAGACTGGACCTGAAGCGCCTGGAGTCGTTCGTAGCTCAGGTAGCTGTCTCGATACCTAAGGTACGGCAGTTTCCGCAAACGAGTCTTCCTTTAGTAGACAATGCAACCAGAGGGCGGGAACCGCACAGGATAGCCCGGATTCCATTGCGAGAGGCGACGGTAAGAATTCGGGTTGAAATTGAGACGAGCGATGCCGGTTGCGTCGGGAGGCAATGCTATTGTTCCTAGATGTATCGCATGTGCAGTACCAGTACCTGAGGTATTTCAACACGGGGCAAAGGTGGATGCCGCGATTAGACTGCTGTTAGTATCCATCCTACCTCAACTGTTTGTGCGCGGCTTATACTCTGCAGCACACAGACAAAACAGAATGAGGTTAGGTCAGGTAGGAATCAGAATAAATTCCCTCGTGATCGCATGTCGCTGTAACACGAGCCTGGAATCGTGCTGGAGTTGCTGAGTTCATATTGCTTACGGGTCCTGTTACTGACATAAAGATATATGGACGGTTACTGAGACCGAGATCAGACGGAAAACCATCGTGAGGTCACCGTTGGTAAGGCAGCAAGATACCCTGGCTCCCTCCCCACTGAAAACCCGGTCGCTGAGCAGTGACGATCTAACGGCGTGCGTGGGTGAAAAGCGGCTGTGATGGATAGATAGGATGGTCCCGTCCTAGTATACTCTACCTAGCCGGGTCCCTCGCTCTCTGGTTTTGATTCTCTCAAGGCGGTTCAGTCTCTACTGTGGTCTTCTGTTACGCGAGGTGAAGTGAGAAAACGATACCTCGGCTTTCTTAGCGTAAGGTAAGGCAAGGTAACCTGAAATACACAGATAAGCTCCGGCGGAGCGACTTATCGATTGGCTCGTCTTATCTACCTAAACGGGACCTAGGCTCTCCTTTCGTCTTTCGTCTTTTGTCCGATGTCTTGGTTCGTGCGACGGGCTGGGCCTCGGGCTCGGGGTATCCAGATTGCTTGCAACTCGACGGCCGCAGACTGCTTCCATCCATTTCACCGTTCAAATACGCGCAACAGCCACCCTACTCTTGTGGAATTCGTCTGAAGAAGGTTCCGGCACGCCGCATTTTATGCTTATCTTTTTACCTAACATCGGCTTAGGTAAGGTAAGGTAGGTAAGATAGGCAGGACGCGAGATTTATGGATGTGAGCGACTGCGCACTGCGCCGTCACATACCTACCTCTTTGCCAATGTGGAAAGTAATGCTCAATCGAATGCCTACCTACCTTACCTGCTCTTTCGTGCCTTTACTACTTTGACCTGCCTCCAGAAGCACCCCATGCTTTCCCGCTTTCCTTTCCTGAGGTAAGTACCGTATCCTACCAAGGTATGTAGATACCTACCAGGCAGCCACCCCCACTACCGTCCACAGGGCGCTACGTAAGAGCTCCCATCAATGACGTCCTCCCAGTCCAGGCACAGTGGCTGAGACGAGGACACAAGAGACCAGATAGAAAGAGAGACAGAAGGTGAGAGGTGCGGGAAAGAGAGAAAGAGAGAAAGAGAGAGAGAGAGAAAGAGAGAGAGAGAGAGAGAGAGAGAGAGGAGAAGCCCCTGGGCTCGACAGCCATCTACATACCCTATCTACCTCAGCAGCTATCACAAGCACAAGCTCTTGCATTACCGCTGCAATCACAGAGAGAGAAGAATACGGAGTCGGTCCCGCCATCGCATCGCATCAAACTTTGAACATTGAACATTCAACACTGCAGCGGCGCATTTCCACCCAACAGTACCTCACATCACTTCACCTTATACTGGAAGTTACCTGACCTGACCCAACGGCACGGTGATCGATACCTTCCATTTCTCCTCTTCCAATTCTCTGTGCCACCTCTCTCCCTCTTACCCATTCTACGAAAAAGCAAGAGACAACAAAGGAAAAAAGACCATCCGAACTTTGCTTCGCACTTCCACAACAGAAACCACTCACACGTATTGTCTCCTCCCACCTTGCTCTACGCCCACCTTTCGCCAGCATCATCACAGGGCCTTGGCCACCTGGCAACAAACCGTCTCCAACCGCCTTCGATACGCGCCCAGGAGAAACCGAGGCCAGACATATTCGTCCTCTTCCTCTGCCTCTTCCTCGTCGCACGTCGCGTCCAGTCGCATCACCGCACATCTGATGATACTGGGTTCTCAAATACCGCGCCCCTAATCGCCTAGACGCGCCTCAATACAACAATACGCCTGCCGCCCTCCGCAACTCCGTGGACTCGACCGCCACGCTGCTTTATCGCTCGCCATACTCCGCCAGAAGTTGCAGTCGCCTTTCGCGATTGCAGTCGTCTTGGCTGCGTCCTTCCTCTAACGCTTCTCTCATACCATTGATTACTCAGTCAACCATTGATTTCTTCCTCGGCTGTCGTCTGCCACTCCGATTCAACCTTTACCAGCTCTTGTTACCTCAATTGCCTCTCTCCGTGAGGTGAACGACCGCGCGATCGCTTGTCCGACCGGGAAAATCCCGCGATACCGACCTGACTCGGGGAGCAGATAGCTCAACGCCTTTTGCACGGTCTCGAGGCCAACAACACCAAGCAACGCTGTAGACGATTGACAGGCGCACACACAGCCGGCTCTAGTCGCTGCGCTGCGATCGGGTACCCGAGTTTGGGCTGGTCACCACAGACGAAACATCGCCAATCGAAGGCTACTGGCGCTGCGCTCTGCTGACCTCGACCTGTCCATCTGGACCCGGACCTGGACCGGCCGACCTTGCCCGCCCCCCCAAGGTGTCCCCCCACACTGTAGACACGGACGACAGCTCAAATTCCATATCGCGCATTCCGCAGCCCATCATGAACGGCACTCAACAAGCTCAAGAACCAGTTGCGCAACAGCCTCTGCAGCCCGCGACTGCTAATTCCAACGCCGACGCCAACGCCGACGCCAACGCAAATGGCAACTCGATGGCTGCCAAAAAGCGCAAGAAGGAGGGCCTGAAGCCCATCATCACCACCGAGACCCCTCCGTAAGTCTGATGAGCGTTTCCTTCTTATTTGTCTCCTTCATGCTCTCCTTTTGGCTCATTGCCTTTTCTTTGAACGAGCGGGGAACGCGAAGTTGATGCTTTCTATTACCTCAATATCGATGCCATCAAGCGGTTCCCAGGCTTCATTTACACAGGACATTACCTTACCTTATCACCCTCCACCCGCTGTTACCCCTCTATCCTGTTTTAAACAGTGCCCACTGTGCCCGATGCCGCACGTTCTTGCCTGCGCGTTATGGCAGGGCGGAGTACGGGGGGTAAATGACGGGGGGATCCAGCCAGACCAGACTAGTTTAGGTTGTCGAGTTCCAGTATGCCTGTCCTGTCCAGCCAGTCATGCCTTTCCAGTCCAATTTGGTACAGCAGCACCAGCACCAGCACCAACCAGCACGAGCACGCAGAAGCAGAAGCCAGTCAGTGCCCAGGACCGCGCCGCGCATTTTGTCTCACTCCCGGGCATCAGGGAACTATGCAAAGAACAGGATCGCATTGGAATACGCTGCGGCGGGAAAGAAGCAGAGGAAAGAGAACACAAGACCGAACAGACGGGCGAATGCTAGCGTAACAGATACCCGACGACGGGAACTGTATTGGATTGGATGCATCCGCCATTGTTGCACACAGGGCTGTTCATTGGACCAGACGGGACCCTCGTCTGGCGCGCAAGATGTCGGGCAGAATGGCAAGTGAGGGACCGTACAGGGTGGGAGACAACCGCTCATCCACAGGGTAATACGGGTCGCCAGCTGTTGCCGCCACCGCACCTTGTCTGCCAGGGCCGATGATGCGCAACACCGGTGAGGTGCATCTTGTTGATGTGGTCTGCGCCGCGCTTCGCTCCGCCTGTGCGACGGATACCCAAGATGAATGACCGGCAGGGGAAAGGGGTTGGGACTGGGATGAAGGAGGAGGTGAAGTGAGGTGAGGTTTTGGCTTGTTGACTGCGCTGACTGAAGCACATCGCGAAGTGCAGTGCGGCTCTGGATCGGACTGGACTGGACTGGACTGGCTATGCTGGCAACTAACAACCGTCATTCCTGGGCTGGCTGGCTGGAATTTCGGTGCTGCAGATCCAAGCTCTTGCCCAACTCTTTCTTTCTTGTTTCGTCGGGAAGACGGTGGCAGACAGGACGGATATCTTTGTGGCAACGAGGCGGGATTTGGAGCTGGGACTGGGAATGGAACTGGGTTAGAGAGGACAACCAGAGAGCTCGACTCTGAGCTGGGTTTGGGCTGGCTGACGCGAGTGCTGCACACCGTCACCCTCCTCCACTGTTCCTGATCCGTCCGACGACCCTGGCCAAGGTGGCCCAGACTTTTTGCGTCGCCAGACCACTCGCGCTCATCATCCTGCTTCTTGGTCGGTCTCCTCTTCCTCTCCAGCGTGGTCATCGTTGTCGTCGCCATCGCGCGCACCCCTCCCGCGCTACTTGCCCTGCTTTGCTACCTTACCTCTTTTTCATTTTGCCTGCCATTCTAGTTGGGTGCAGGCCCTTCATGTTTTCTATTACCTCCCTACCTACCTGACCTCACGTTGCCTTAACATCTACCATCCCACCTCTAGCGTCTGCTGTCTGTCTACCTGACCATTATACCTATCGATACCTTTTAGGACCGGTCTACCCCTCCTCCTCTTACCTCCTCCCCTCGTCCTCAAGGCAGTTTTTTTTTTTTCCCTACCTGCCCTTTACCTAGCCTGCACTGCACGACCTGCTGATTGTTCCCGCGCCGCGCCTCGCCTCGCCTCGCCCGCCCGCCGCTTTTTTACACCTTACCTACCTACCTGACCTCAACTTTTTCTCTCCCTCTTTTTAACCACCGTCCCTTCTCTTCCACCCCTCCCCTCCCATTCACACCTTTACCCACCCCAGTCCGTCACGAACTGGCTTGACTGGACTTGCCGCTGTCACTACTTTCCCATGTTGTGAGCGGCACCAGTTTCGCACTGGATCCGCACTCATTTTGATATTTTCGCCTTCATTCTTGTTTTGATTTTCGACCCCGTCGCTCGGTCTTCCGCCTTTCTGTCATATTTTCTTTTCACTACCCATAGAGAAATTATTTGCGCTGGATGCGCAATGTTGCAAACATGAGCTTCCTCAAAACAAGGTTTTTGCTTCTCCGTCTGCCCCCTTCTGAGTTATCGCATTTCTTCGCTGAGCTTCTGGCGCCGCGAAATCTTCACCCGCCTAAACTGGCTGCCATTCTCCACCCCCGCCATTTCAATCGCACTTTTTGATGACGCCTTTTCTGCGCCGCGCTGTCTTCGTCTGCGTGCTTCGATGCCCTCCAAACACGAGCTAACCCCCTCCCTTTTTTGTCGCAGAACCCATCAATTGTCCGCTGCCATGCAAAACTCGCCCACCTCGACATCCTCCGGTGAAGACCCCGCCGAGAACACGGCCGACGAGGAAGACTCTGAGGACTACTGCAAGGGCGGCTACCACCCCGTTCAAATCGGCGAAAAGTTCAAGGACGGCAAATACACGGTCGTGCGCAAGCTGGGATGGGGTCATTTCTCAACCGTCTGGCTTTCCAGGGACAATACGTCAGGCAAGCACGTTGCCCTGAAGGTCGTCCGTTCTGCTGCACACTATACCGAGACCGCAATTGACGAGATCAAACTCCTCAACAAAATCGTCCAAGCCAAGCCTGAACACCCTGGCCGCAAGCATGTCGTCAGTCTCCTCGACTCGTTTGAACACAAAGGCCCCAACGGAACCCACGTCTGCATGGTTTTCGAGGTTTTGGGCGAGAACTTGCTGGGCCTGATTAAGAAATGGAACCACCGAGGCATTCCCATGCCCTTGGTCAAGCAGATCACCAAGCAGGTGCTGCTGGGCCTCGACTATCTCCACCGTGAATGCGGCATCATCCACACTGATCTGAAGCCCGAGAATGTCCTCATCGAGATTGGCGACGTCGAACAAATCGTCAAAAAGGTCGTCAAGAGCGAGCCTAGCGACAAGGAAAACAACAGGAATGGTCGCAGGAGGAGACGCACTCTCATCACCGGCAGCCAGCCGCTGCCCTCTCCCCTTAATGCCAGCTTCAACCACAACAATCTCTTCCCCTCCACGAACTCCCACACGAGCCTCGGCCAGATGCTGCACGAAGGTATGCGACGTCCCCAACACCGCCACTTGGGCTTCCCGCGAGTTGCGCCACTGGAAGTCACTCTGGTCATGCCACCCCCTCTCCTCCCTGGCGCATGCGTACGCAGTTTTCGGGACATTTGAGCACGAGCTGACATTATAACCCGTCGCAGGAAAATTCTCTCAGGAACCCTCCCCAAAGCGCGACGCTGACCAGAAAACGCGCGAAAAGACTGCGTGAGCATACCCCACCTCGCCGAACAAAGTGGATGACTGCGTCTTAATACTGACCGCCTTTTCTTCGTGCAGCGATCTTCTCACAAAAGAAGTCTCGGGCATTTCCCTCGATAAGACGAGCACCTCACCATCCTCCGGAGAAAAGCGCAAGGCCGAAGACGCCCACGCCTTCGATATCATTAGCGTTAAGATTGCGGACTTGGGCAACGCTTGCTGGGTCAATCACCACTTTACCAACGATATTCAGACGAGGCAGTACAGGTCGCCCGAGGTCATACTTGGTGCGAAATGGGGTGCGAGCACCGACGTGTGGAGTATGGCTGCGATGGTTGGTTTTCCCTGAGCAACCTGGTCGATTGTGATCACTGCGCCCTTTTCAGCATCTACGGACGCTAATTTGTACGCTCCAGGTCTTTGAGCTGATTACAGGCGATTACTTGTTTGATCCGCAGTCTGGTACGAAGTACGGTAAAGACGACGACCATATTGCGCAGATCATTGAACTTCTCGGGCCCTTCCCTAAATCGCTTTGCCTGTCTGGAAAGTGGTCACAAGAGATCTTCAACCGCAAAGGCGAATTGCGTAACATTCATCGCCTGCGACACTGGGCTTTGCCGGACGTTCTTCGAGAGAAATACCATTTCAAGGAAGAAGAGGCAAAGCGGATCGCCGATTTCCTGACCCCCATGCTGGAGCTCGTCCCTGAGAAGCGTGCCAATGCTGGCGGCATGGCCGGACACTTGTGGCTTGATGATACACCTGGTATGAAGGACATGAAAATCAACGGGCTGGAAGTGGGCAGCCGCGGTGATGGAATTGATGGGTGGGCGACAGAGGTGCGGAAACGGTAGGGTGGAACATAATGAAGACCGCTTGCGAAGCACAGGGGGCCACCAAGATACCATCTCTAATCCAAATGAACGGTCGTGGCCCCCACCCAACCACCCTTGCGTCGTCCTTTTTTCACCACTCGTCCCCGAAGCCATACTGTAGTATGGCTTTGGATCTCTCTCTGCAAGCACATTGCAGCAAGAACAGCAGCACGGTGCATGGAGTTTTGCTCTTTGTGCCGAAGCTAAAGACAGGCATACACTTAAACGCCACTACGCTACGACAACATTATCAACAAATTACGGTAAACACTACTGTGGGAGAAAACGAAGCAATAAGGGGTAAACCAGCTACCCTCCCCTTATTGAGTGAAATACTCAGACTACTTTGATGGATTCTGAAGTGATGGATTAGATAGAAATCTTGTTTGTACAGAGAAAATTCAGCGCGGCCAATATCTTGCATGCAAGAGCGAGAGGTGTTGGATTTGAGGCATAAGTGCCGAATTTCAGGAGCCAAGACGAGGTCTGGTCTTTCGCATTTGGGGGGAGAGTTGTTATTGATACTGGATGTTGTTGAGCCGCGCTGAACTCTGGGAATGAGATGCATAATTGATCAAACCGGGACTGGAATGGTGATGTTCGAATAGTGGCGTTGCGCTGTGTATGAACTGCCCGCGACGCACATGTGTCTCGACCTGGACATCTATCTGTACGGAGGATTATCACGTGGAAGATGTGCCCGCGTCTCTCCCAATCCTCCCGGATGAAGCTATCATGGGGTTTGGCAAGAGCTGTTCTCTTCTCCGAGGTCCATAGGAGAAAAGGGTGGTCGTGCGATATTAAACCCAGAGGCTCTGGCGAGGGATATCCACAAGCTCTCATTTTATTTGGGTAGCTGCTTGTTGTTTCAACTTCGCCGGTCCGTTCCTACGAATAGCTGTCTCTGTGACTTGCTTCGGATGACTATACAAAGTTGGACAGCAACTTGGCCGCCATCGTTCCCACTCAACGACAGATACCCTCTGGCTTATAACATCCGGCAACTAGTTGAGAGGTTGAACATCTTGGAGCAAAAGCCTGCCGAGGAGGATTCGGCACGTCGGGTCCTAGGCGGTTTTCTTGGGGGTTCAATCTGCCATTTCTCCCAGTCTACCGGCGCATCTTTGCATTGTGTTTCTGGGATATTGCCTTTTGCTAAGGACTTTCCCATCAAACCCTTCCATTTCGTCCACGACCAGCCCGAACGCCTGTGATGCTCAAATAATACAAGTTTGCCAAGTTTATCTCCTGTGAAGCCCGTGAAGAATACTAGAAACCGTCGCTCTACCTACTCTCCCTCTCTCTCTCCCAGCCACTGGCCCTCGTCAAATTGATCTTGAAGTCGTACTTGTTGACTCCACCGTTTAGTTGACTGAGAATTTCGCCGTCATCACCGCGAACACAGCCTTTATCGCTTCTTGCCCTTCGCCGTCATCTTACGGAATGCCTCCAGACCACCCGCGCCAATCGGGCGGTGGTCAGGCGCACGAGAGACGTCGTAGGTGCTCTTCGGCGCAATCGTGTAACTCGATGGCAGACCGCCGGGGCGAGCACGGTTGGAGGTGACGACGGGCGCGAGCATGGCCTCGCGCTCTGCCTCCCTCGCAGTCTGTGACGGCCTTTGGGGAAGGTTGAATTGAGAACTGCCAGCTTGGCGCTGCGACATCTTGAGAGCCCTGAGAAATGAGTCAGCGGGAGAGACACATCGTACAAGTAAGAGGGGACAGTCCATACTCATAGTCGAATTCACGGGTCTCGATATGGCGCTTCTTGTAGTCATCCGTGCGCTTGAGGATAGGTCGGCTCCAATCACCCAGTAGGCGCTCAGCCATGCGCTTGATGCCGGGCTCCGGCTTCTTGGAGCGCGTGTAGAAGTAGACAACCTTGCCGATACCGCTGCTGAGGAGGACCTCCTTCTCAATGGGTAGCCTGATGAGAGCCTGGAAAATTTCCCTCTGAATGTTGTACGCAGGGAGACTACCGTCGTTGAGGGGCTCCAAGAAAAACTTGACGTGTTGGAGAAAGTTGGTATCGGGATCGAGAATGGCGTGCTGAACATTGTTGCGGTTCAAGAAGTCCTTGACCTGGGGCAGGAGCTTGAGCTTGTGGACAGCGGGCTGGCCTTGCTCGCGCGCAGTGTTGTCTGCCTCACACGCCCTCTCCATGGCCAATTTGAGATCGGCGATTTGCTCGTCCATCTCATCCTCCAGGTCCTATGTCACGCCGTTAGCAGAAGCCAGCAGAGTTTCCGGCCAGCGCAGAACTCACGATCTCGTCCTTCTTCTTCTTGCGCTTCGTAGGCCCCTTCATCGCGGCATCCAGCGCCCGGTCAATCGCACGGCGCCTACGCTCTTCGGGAGACAGATGAGACTCGTCGTCAATCTCGGGGGATGTAGCCTTGGATCGCGGCTTCCTCTCGCCGTCAGCAACCCCTGCGCGTCGCGACTTGCGAGCCGGACCTCGGCCTTCGCCGTCTGCATCACCGGTATCATCATCGCGCGCCCTCTTCTTGTCTCTGCGCCCCTCCTTGGGTTTCCTCAGCTTTTCGCCGTCCGCCACCTTTCTCTTTCCTGCCTTTAGCGTTTTGGCGACATCCTCGTCGACAGTTATGGGACGATCTTCGATGTTCGCTGTGGCTGGGTCGTAGTCTTCGAATTGGTCTTCGTCGATTTCCGAGAGCTGATCCGATTCCTGGTCGGAAAGGTCTTCGGCAGTCGCGCCATCGACGCCCTCGCGGGGCTCTTCGTCCTCTGCGTGATCATCGCGAGCGATGGCCGCAGGCGATTCGGGAAGGGATTCGAGGTCGGACATTCTGGCAACGGCAACACGATGTTGCTCAGGACGCAGAGAATAGATTACCCTGTTCCTAGGCTGTCGAGTCCGCGGAAGACGAGGCGAAAGGAAAATTTTTCGTCTGCAATAATTCCAAGATTTGTGAGTGACAAAAAGTAGGTAGTGCAAGTTGATGTTTGACGGTAGGAGACGTTGTTCAGCCTTCGATTTTCAGGTGGCCCAAGCTTGGTAGGAGAAGGGAGAAGGCGACAACGGGAAGGAAGAAGCCACAGTCTCTGTTGCACCAGCCACACACCACCGAACTTTGACAAGAAACAGGCCTTCGGGATGTTCCGTTGCCTCAGGCACAGTTTGTTTACTTTGAAATGTTCGAGTGGTTAGGTTTGTTCGCTGACAGCAACCCATCATGTTCATTTCCTTTCCGTTGGCCGCCACCCGATTGACCATCCGTGACGAGGTGCAGTCAAGCTCTCGGTCGCATCCTGCTTGTCCACACCACCGAACCAACCACCATCGCTACCTCTTCATTTCGTCTTACTTTGTTGTTCTTTATTTTGTTTTTTTTTCCCCTTTCAACTCAGCTTTTCCTCCACACGGTACATGCAACAACTTCAACATGGATCGTCGGACGTATGAAAGCCCCATGGAATGGGAATACCAAGACCGTGGCCCTTTGGACGCGACTAGCCCCTTTTCTCAAGTTGCGAAAAGCAGCACCCAAAATGGTAAGCAAACGCCCACGACAGGTGTCGAAAAGTCCAATTACTTGGATTAGCACTTTTGCCAAAGCGGCTTGCTATTGACACTTTTATGCTATGACAGTCTTCAATTCCCCCAATAAGTTCGCCAGCACCCGGCCGAACCTCCACGCAAGCAGCCCCTCCAAGCCGAACCCTTTTGCGAACAGCCCATCGAAGCCACTCCCATCCCTCCCACCGCAGACGTCACTCTTCTCCCCGAGGATTCAGAGCAAAAATACGGCACCGCCGTTCCGTAACCCTGCCTTCACAACACCGCGAAAGCCCTTCGATGAATCGGCCTTTTCGGAAGCCTCTGGCGCAGAGAGCAGTCCCGCCCTAACAGAAAATTCAGAGTTCCCAGACGATACTCCGGAAGTCGACCGGTTCGGAGATATGCACATGGGTACGGCGACACCCTCAAAGGTCGACAAGAGCCACCGCTACGGCAAGGCCGGCCTGCTGTCGGCGAAGCGTCATGCCCCAGGCAAGGGAGAGATTCCGAGAGGTGCGCGAGACTACCCCGCCATAAGAAAGCGGAAACGACACAACTTAGATCGCGATGTTGGTGGAAGCGCAAAGTACTACGGGTCGCAGGAGTGGGATTCTGAGGAAGGCACGGAGGATGACGAGCATCGCCAGACATCAAACCGGGGCAAAAACAAGAAGAGGAACGGCGGTCGCAGCTGGATTGGCAATCTGTTCCACACTCTCGAAGAACACCCAAACGCCCCCGAGAACCTCTATCGGTGGATACAGCTTTTGGTCAACTGTGTTATTGTCTCTGCCTTTGTATTCTTTTGCTGGTCCATTGTGGATACGGTCCGGTCCGACATTCGCAACGCAAATGACGTGGCCCGTCAAGAGATTGAAAGCAGGATGGCAGAGTGTCGGTCGGAATACCAACTCAACGAGTGCGCCAAGAAGGACAGGCCGGCGCTGAAGGCTATGTGCGATGAGTGGTACGAATGCATGATTCAGGATCCGTCAGCCATCATGCGTGTCAGAGTCACGGTTAAGCAGATTGCTGAGATTCTGAATGAGTTTGCTGGTGCGATGCAAGTCAAGGCTTGGGTAAGTCACTGAAAAACTGTTTTCTCAATGTGTCGAGTATGAGTGTATTTCTGACACAGTCTTAGGTGTTTTTCTTTGGTATTCTCCTGCTCTGCATCGTCGCCAATAACCTGACACTCGGCCGCCTGGCAAACACCGCCGCTGCAAACAGACCGGCAACTGCGCATCGAGCTACATCTGGTGCGCCCGAGCCATCTGTGATCCCCGAGCCCTCGCATGGTTACATGTGGGTTCCGGTCCAAACCCCGTCGCACTGCAGACACCTCCGGTACGACAGCGACGGTACGGACACGGATGCTTCACCGCCGAAGATGAAGTCAATCATGCCGCCCCGCACGCCATCGGGACGACGAAGCCCGAGCAAAGGCGACAGGGACAGACTGCGGAGTCCGGTCAAATATGGTTTGAGCCCCGTCAAGGGTTTTTGAAAGACGCCCAGTCTTCCGATACGGAGACCCAGATGGGGTTCTATGGGTACATTGCATAGGATTGGAGTTGTCGGGTTTAAATGTATAATGTACAAGTCGAGGACGAGGGCTTTTTGGGAGGTTGATGCGGCGACATCTAAAGCGCATTGCTTGCGCCGGTTTCCGAGGAAGATCAGGCGATGGGACTTGGAAATAGTCAGTCAGAGTCCACATGGCCGTCGTTTCTGCCTCCGCTGGTTCGAGGCTACGAATACAAAAACTCATCTGTCAATGCGTCGCGTTTAGCCGCGAAGTCTCGTTGAGTCAGGGCTGACTGATAAGTCAGTCCGCGCCTCAGTCTTTGTACTGACGAAATTGGAAGCACGTTCGGGTAGTTAACAGCGGAATTGCTGTTTCTCCGCCAAGGATACCTTATTTCAGGTTCCTTACCTCGCGTCACGAGCCAGTCCTGGTCTAGACCACGTCGAAATTCTGTCTTTGCTTAGTCAGCCACCGTGATATCCATATTTGGACTAGACTTTGTCCTCCTAGCAACCAGATGCCAGTATGAGCCTATGAGGTACCTAAAGTAGTCCCCTGTTTCGCTCCATGACGTCAGCTGTCGCTCACTCGCGCACGGCGATGTGAAGGTTTCTTCTGCCGAGTCCGACGACAACAGGGAAGCTGGCCGCTGGCGAGGACAAGGGATCCACACTAGGTATGTGCGCAGCCCTGGGCGCTGGATGTTCAGTTGTGAGGATGGCATTTCCAGGACCGCTGATCACCTAATCAGGACTGAAGATAGCTATGAGGCGACGGAGTGTATTCCGCCATTGACACGCTGCTGATCCATGAACGAATGGCCGTGGGTGTGAGAGGCAAGCTGAGAACAGCAGCTCTACGCCCTGACACCTGCCGACAGGGCTGTGAAAGCGTGCTTTCGTAAGACATTCATTCCTCGCAGAATCCGGGATTCTGGCTTGTCTTGATCGACCTATTTCAAGAGTTGGACGTTGTTCATGGGGTTGCGATATCATGGCTTATGGTTTTCCGGGTTGAGGTCAATCTATGAAGGTGCCTCATGTGCCTTTGTCTCAATTGGAGGAAATCGGAGGAAAAACACCAGCAAGGCGAGCCTAGCCGATTTAGTACAGAAATCACCTAACGGCCTCAGGTGCGGCGGTGGGCGTAGCTGCGACGATGTTGATCCGGGGCCGAGGCAAGGTACTGAGATAGGTAGGTACGCAACAGCGTCTCTAGGCCTAAGGTGCCTAGGTAGGTAAGAGGCTCGACAGAGCTATAACCGCGGGGGGCATCGAAACCCAATTTTTGGGACAAGACCACCCACAAGTTGCACGGCATTCGCCAACCATCGCCAGCCTCGGGGTAGCTAGTATTTTAACAGTGCAGTTTTAGTATTTAGCCCGATCTAACTATATCTATTAGCCGCGCTACCTTCGCTATAATATATAATAACTTATAAAGTACTAGTATTTCTTAGGTATATTTATAAGTAAGATTATATAATATAATAATAATATCGCTACTATCTAGTAAATAAATATTTACTAGCTAAATTTATACCTTTATAGATACTTATAATATTAGAGATTAGTAGTGATACTTTTAAAGAGTACTAGCTACGAGTCCGCTAGTACTACTATAATATAAGTATTATACTAAAGAAAAAAAGAGTTATAAATAAGAGCGCCTAGGTTAATATATTATATAATCGCAAAGGTATATATAAGTTAATTATATTAAAACGAAAAATAATAATAAAGTAGTATAGCTACCCCTTTATAGGTTAAATCCTTTAAGTTATTATAACTAGCTACTAGGTATAGTTAATCCTTAATAGTTATAAGTATTATAACTATACTAGCGCGCGTAAAAATAGGCTTAGAGCTATCTTATTATTCTAATAGTTAAGTTTTAATAAAGTAAAAGTTATAATAGAAAGCAGCCTAGTAGAGAAGTTAATATATAACTATATTAAGGAGCTCTCTACTTATAATAACTTAACGTTATAAGAGATTATAAGATTATTATTATAATAAGAAGGTATATTATTAACTAATTAGAGAGTTTAAACTTACTAGTAATTACTATAGGAGGAAAAGTATAGCTTATTAACCTCTATATAGCTATTCCTCTATATCCTTAAGAGTAAAACTAATAAGGCTCCCTTTTACTATATTTAATATAGAGAAGATAATAAGATTAATAATATCTTCTAGATATATAAATCCTACTTAGATATAATAAAGCAAAACCTAGAGCTATTTATAATAGATAATATATATAAGATAGGTATATATATATAATTTATTTTAATAAAAACTTTTTACTAATATAACTCTATAGGTAAATTAATTTAATATACTACTCTTCTAGATTATAGGCCTTATTAGTATTAATACTATATATAATACTACCTTCTACTTAATATTTACTAAGATAACTAAATTTTTTAGTTAGGTATTAAGGTAACTATAAGAACTTCTTATTTATTAATAAAATACTAGATCTAAGGGTAATTATTACTAATTTTAATATAAGCTTAAAGAGGGTAGCTAGAGAGATCTTCCTATATATATAATAATAACTTTATATTTAGTATATATTAAAAAACGTTAATCTTAATATAAAAAAAAATAGGAAGGACTATAGGGCCTAGAGCCTAATAAGGCTACTACTACTACTCTTACTAATAGTAAAAACTCTACTACTAAGGCTATAGAGGCTTAAAGTAGTAATCTCGCCTCTTATTTAATTATAGAGGAGGTTAAGGTAGTATAACTATCTGCGTGGGATAATAATAATAATAAGGGTATATTATTATAATAGTCTAATAAGAAGGAGTACTCTTATAACCCTAATAGCCTTATTAACGCATAAAGGGCTTATATTTACTCCTCTATATATAATAAGTATAAAAAAAACTAGTAATCTCTTAAGTAGTAGTTTTTAGATTAATAAGGTTAGTTATATTACTAAATACTTATTTATTACTAACTTTTTATAGTAATTATTAAATACCTTGAGATAACCTATATCCTACTCCTCTATAAACTTATTAACTATAAGATCTGAAATTTTTATAACTATAGTTATTAGATAACCTCTCTTATAGAGGGATCCTATTACTAGTTAAAATCCTACTTTACTAACTACCTTATAAACCTCTATATACTTTATATTAAAATTTAAGAGATAGTTACTAAGAAGGTTAACTCTTATAATACCTAAATTAAGAAGGAGTACTACTATCGCTATATAATAAGTAAATACCCTCTACTTAAGCCTCTTAATTATAAAGTTTCCTTCTATACCCTCTACCTCCTCTATAGTTAATATAATATTATAAAAGAGGCTTTCTAAAAGAGGTAAAGCTTACCTACTTATATAAGCGCGTTTATAAGGTAATAAGGTCTCCTTTATTATTATAACCTACTAGAGAGACTTTATAGTAGTTATTATAATAAGAGGGTTACTTATAATAATCTTAATACCTACTAGTAGCTAGATCCTAACTATATATATCTTAGTCTATTAGCTATTAAATTTATACTAATTTCTCTAGCTAAACTTAAT
Source organism: Colletotrichum ledebouriae (assembly GCA_036785755.1). NCBI lineage: Eukaryota > Fungi > Ascomycota > Sordariomycetes > Glomerellales > Glomerellaceae > Colletotrichum > Colletotrichum ledebouriae. The sequence goes on along the minus strand of JAVHLU010000522.1, from coordinate 20,012 downwards.
TTAACTATAATAGCTTATTAGTAAGGCTAATCTAAACCCTATTTACTATATAAGGCGCTACTACTACTAACTATATAAGTTTAATAATAATAAGGTACTACCTAAAGTTAACCTATATAATATATAACGGGACCCCTCTAACTAGGAGGTTATAAACTGCTTTTTAGCCTTATAGTTAATTATAGCGCTACTCTCCTTTATACCTCCCTCCTCCACGCTACTATCTATATACCTATTAACTATGCTATTAATTATAATAATAATAATACGTAGTAGGGGTAGTAAGGGTAGGGGTAGGGGGTTAGACAGGGGTTTATATTAATAACCTATAAGCGAGATTACTACTATACTTACTACTATATAAGATCTTACTTCTAAGGTTAATATAATATATAACTTTTAAACTCGCTAATAGTAACTATAGTTATTAGTAGACTAATAGCAGCTAGATTATAAGGCTTAGGAGGCTATATAGTAATAGCAAGTAGCCTTATAGGAGTAATAGTTTATAGTATAATATAGGTAACTATTACTTAGGTAGTAATAATATAGTTAGCTAAACCTATAGCTAGTATATTATATTTAGCCCGCGTAAATACTATTAAATTAATAACTACTATTATTTAGCTATAATTATTAGTATTAAATTAAGCTCTTTTTTTACGCTAGAATTAGCCTTATTACTAAAAAATATAATTTCGCTATAAAAATAGCTATTTTAATATAATTTATAGATATTATAACCCTCTTTTTTTCCTATATTAAAACGTATACCTAAAATAATAATAAGCTTAGTAATAACCTTAGGGGCCTTGAAACTCTAATAAATATATTATAAACTTAAGGTATTTCGATAGATAGTAGGTAATATAGGTATAGCGCGGTATTAGAAGCTTTGCTAATATATTAGGTTTAGCTCGGGCCAAATACCAAAACTGCACCGTCAAAATACCAGCTACTAGCCTCGGGAGACCAGCGCACACGTTGCCCACCCTACACGGGTACTTCACAGTAGGCATATGGTATGGGCAGCAAGGCAATCCCTGTGCGGTGCAGGGTTTCATAATGCGCCTTCAGCTTGGTGCGCAGAGATCACACCCAGGTGAAGCGGCACCGAAATTGCAAAAGAGGAGACGGCCGGAGCAAACTATCCAGGCTGGCAGATGGGAGAATATGTCGCGTTGCGAATACGGGCACGACAGCACAGCATAGCATAGCACAGGTAAGGTGTGGAGTCATGGGCCGTATGGTACGGCTAACGAGGCGATGGGCAGTATGCGCGGTTGAGCGAGTGCGGGACAAGGGGCGGGGGCCTGTGTTCTGTCTCGTGTGTATATTATCTCGCGCAGCCCCGGTATGGCTAATCTGTATTGCAGTATCTTGCCGCGATGTCGTCTGTGTTATTCGCTCCTCGTCGACGCTCCCAATAGAGGTACAGGACAAAGCAGGTGTGACGAATATGGGACAGGGGCTGGGTTGGTTGGCCGACAGATTTGAGGTGGTCCGAAGTGAGCTCCCATGCCGCGAGTGCTTCGGTATGAGAAGGGTATCACGCATCAGTCGCGATGAGCGTTGAGAAAGAATCTTGCGATAGGTCCGAGATACTTCCGAACGTTACAAGATATTCTTGTCGTATTCGGAGGTGCTACTGCTGTCTGGATGCTTGGGTAGGTATCAGCTACCTAGGCAGAGCGTTTGGTCACGGAAATATCAACCTTGCAGAGTTGAAAAAGAATGGAACGGATAGACACAGACACGGAGACGATGTACGGGGCAAAGCTTCGGCGCCCAGTAACGTAGCTAAAGTAAGGTAGGCCTTGGCTCTTGCGTACGCTCAAGCATCGAGTAACCTCAATGTCTGGACTCTAAACGTATAAGGAACTACCTCACCTCGCTGTCGCCGTTTCGAGGAACTCAGAACCTTACCATGAGCAGTGATTACCTGATAGCAAGGTGCCTTTTTCCTCCCATCTCATGGAATTAACCTCCACAGCAGCTGCACGAGTATCCTGGGCTTGCCTTATATCAGCTACCCTAAGGTACCTAGGTAATAGGTAACCTTAACCTGCCCTGACCTGGGCAGTTGCGCTGCGTAAGGTACTGCACGTTCCTGCCTTACGCGGAGCTGCATCGTGGCTTTTGCCTCACCAATCCGGACATAAAACCTACCCAGGCCCAAAAAAAAAAAAAAAAAAAAAAAAAAAAAAGCTTCACCTCATCAGCAGTCTCAATCGCTACCTGAGGCACATAGCTACCTGTAGATCACCAAGTTGGATTCGGATCGCAGACCTCAGACCTCAGACCTTCGGCTTTGGTCCTGGAACCTGGACCTTGTTCGGCAGCAAGCTCTTGAATCTGGGGAAGGAACTGCCCTGCACATGGTACAGAGTACTGGCTGCACATCTCTGAAGAGAAACAAACACACGAGTCTGTGCCTCACTGCACCTGCATCTGCACCCATCGAACTGGTCCCGACCAGGCCGCTGCTCCGTCATCCCTTCCCACCTTTTCCACTACTTTCCTTTTTATCACAAGCTACCTTACTGCTTTGTTTTTTTCTTTCCTATTCACACCCTGTTGATCCTCTCTGCCAATCGAACAATCTTCGCCGCCTTGCTCCTCTTTCCCACCCATAGCTACCCCATATCGGAGGTGCTGTACTGCGGACGCATGCTCTGAGCTACCAGGCACCAAGAGCAGGAGGGGCAGCAGTGAATGCTGAGGCGACAATCGCCTTTCTTTCAGCGTCCAACGACCTCCCTCTCTCCCGCGCGTGCCCCGCGACTACCAGAACGAGGGCGAAGCTATTGCGACAGCAACGACAACGGGACCACGACCAAGCGACCAAAGCTCGGGGTCCGTCCGAACCGACGCCTGGCTTTGTACTGCGATCCATGACCTCGTCATTTTTTCCTTCGTCGATCTTGACCGCCCTGCGCCCCGCCACCACCAGCTTCTGCCCGCCGATTCTGTAGCTCCCTCGAGCTATCCAGACCCTCGTCGCAGCTGCGCGACCCCGAGCCAAGAGCCACAACTCAGCCCAATACCTTCGCATCCTGAGACATTCGATAGTCGTATGCCGTCAACCGCCCGCCTTTGACCGGCCTCAGTATGACAACTCGCATACAAAGTCTTAAAGGTCGTGTTTGCTCTGTGGACTCGACTCGAGCCTACCCTCCGTCAACGTGAAGCGCGCAAGTACAGCCGATATGGAGGAGGCATCCGCTGGCCAGTCGCAGGCTCAGCCCGGCCCCGGCGCTGCCTCCTCCGCGGGGGCTTCTTCCGCCCCCGCGCCTGTTCCGACAACTTCAGCCTCCTCCGCGCCGACGCCAGCAGGAAGCTCCGGACCCGGCCAATTGTCCAAGAGGAGGAGAGGCTTAGGCGTCGTTACTCCGAATGCTTGCACCGAGTGTCGCAAGAAGCGCGCCAAGGTACGCGCTTCTTTTATCACCCGCATGGGCGCAGCTCCCTTCAGTGTTGAATTTTCTTTCTAACTCTTTCTGGTAGTGCGATGGCCAGAAGCCTTGTGGCCGCTGTAAAGCCCAGAAGGACGTAGACTGTGTCTACGAGATCCCAGTCCGCCAGTCTAAAGAACATCTTCGAACCGAGATCGAACACCTGCGCCAACGCCAACGATCCAGTGACCAGATCATAGCCGCCCTTGTGCGCTCCGACATGTGGGAAGATGTTCTTCAGCGTCTGCGCAATGGCCAATCTCTTGAATCAGTTTCGGAATGGCTCGGAGGTACTCTTCCCTCTGGTGGTGGCGCGCAGTCGTCATTCATCCAGTCATCCGGCGAGACTAATGCTGGCTTGAGCAACCGCCATGGGTACCCGGGAACGACACCTGCACCAATTCGAACGAGGAATCTTGGAGGCGCCGGATCAGTGAACATGAGTCCCCTAACAGCACAGTCGGGGCTGCGTCAAGATTTGGATCCCAACAGCCCGTGGCATCTCTCGTCGCATAGCCAAAGCACCAGGAGTAACTCCCACCCTGACTTGATGAACTGGAGCGCCGATACAAATAGGCCGCCTCAAGGGCTAATCGACACATGGCCCGAGACTGCCAGTAACACAGAAGCATCCGAGGGCGGAAAATACCAGGGTCTCGATCAGGTGCTTGCGCCGTTGGAGTTGCCTGATATGAAGCTTCCCCCCGAAAATTGGACGAATATCACTGAGGATGACGCGCTCGTGCAACATTTACTTGCCCTGTACTTCTGCTGGGAATACCCGACTTTCGCGTCGTTGAGCAAGGAGCACTTCCTCAAGGATTTTCAAAACGGCGTCCATAGATATTGCTCGCCTATTCTGGTCAATGGTCTGCTAGCTTTGGGTTGTCGATTTTCGAGCAAATCCAGCACGCGAGCTAACCCAAACGATCCTTACACATCGGGTGACCACTTCTTCAAGGAGGCACAGCGACTCTTCTATCTGGAGGATGACCACCATAAACTAACGACCATTCAAGCGTTGGGAATAATGTCCATACGCGAGGCTAGCTGTGGGCGAGACTCAGAAAGCTGGTACTACGCAGGTCAGAGCATACGTCTGGCCATTGAAATGGGTCTGCATCAGCTGCAAGACGACGGAGGAGACGACGATGAATTCGCAGTACAAGCTGCCACGTTCTGGGGTGCCTTCGCCCTCGATCAGTAAGTTCAAAAGGCGCTCGGTGCACACGTAATTGTCTAACATCGCCCCAGCGCTTGGTCCCTCGCAACTGGCTCTCTACCTCAGTGTTCATGCTTCCCTCACTTGCCCCCAAAGCCCGCCATAATTGATGACATCGAAGCGTCGTTGTGGATTCCCTACACAGATGATGGTAAGTTAATGAAGTCTGAGCGTGTTATGCACGTAGAGCTTACCAAAAATGCGGTAGGCGCGCCGCTACAGCGCTCAGCCGAGCAACCTTCAAATGTTCGGTCTGTTTACAAATGCTTCTGCGAGTTGAGCGAGCTTGTGCATCAAAGTCTTTACATACTCCACTCTCCAGGCAGGCCGTTGACCAGTCGCGACCTACTGGGAATTTACACTCAGTACTTGAACTGGTACGACAGGATACCCGAGGTGCTCAGGCTCGGGCACAACTTCACTCCTGCCGTGCTCTTTGCACAGTAAGTTTCTGGTTCTTCTGGACGTCTGGAATCAATGCTGACTGCCGCGCCTCAGCATGTACTATCACTTTGCGATCCTGCTTCTCTTCCGGCCACTCATCAAGCTTCGAATCCTTGGCTCCAAGCTTCTTCCCAGGGACGTGTGTGGTCAGGCAGCAGACGCGATTCAAGGCCTTCTTCGCTCGTATTCACAACTGTACACTCTGCGACGGACGCCATCATTTGTCCCGTACTTTGTCCTCACATCTTCGATCATGCATCTGGCGATTGGGGCGTCGAAGCATCCGACCGCAGAGTCAACCGAAGGATCACTGCACCCTCCTCGTGTTGTTGAGGCCATCAAACAGGGTATCAGGGACTTGGAAGAGATGGCTCCCTGCCACCACTTCGCAGAACAGGCACTCAACATTCTTCGATACCTCGCAAAGAAATGGGGCTTGGAGGTTGACATGGGGCAAACGCCGAGGACGGATGCTGAGTTTGCGCACCTCGTTAGACCATACACGACCAGTCTCAACTTTTTTGCGCCGAACGTCATCGAAGATGACTTCATCTGCGTATGGGGAGGTGGCGACGATGAGAGCGAGGGACCCAAGGCGGGCATGGCGGGACGTGGGCGTCAGGGCAGTCCATCCCTCTCGCGGGCAGCACAAGTGATGGAGAATCCGCTTTTCTGGCCATTCCCGATGCAAGGACGACCGATACTTCCGACCGGGCGCGAACTCGAGGAAGCCGGGTTCGGGAAATTGTAGCCAGTTCACGCTTGACCACATTGCGGAGTCTTGACAGCATGGCTTCGGCCAGTGATACCAGTGAAGACTACGGCATCTCGTTTTTTACGAGTATGGGATTTGGGAAACAGATGGCGTGGGCATGATTTGCCTGTAACGGAGTTTGGCCTTGGGTGAGGCATGTCTGTTTTACGATACCCTACCCCTTCTCTCTCCGTGGAGTCAAAGACGACCATCCGCCACTTGGAACCGAGAATCAGCTAGCACCTCGAGGTTGGGTCGGCGATTTTTGGTGGCGTGTATGGTTCGATCTGATCAAAAGGAGGATCGGATGTTGCAATGGCTCAACAAAAGTTCAAGTCCAATTTTGTTTAGACTACTTTACATCTTGAAAGTGTATGGCACACTGCTCATGTTCGCTCAGCGAGCGTTCTCAAGAGAGCACCTCAATGTGAGAGAGCCGTGGCTGGTTTGACGGGAAAGTAAGTAGGTCCGTCTCAGCCACCTAACTCACCAGGTAAGCGAGATAATTTTATGAGGCTGTTGAAGATATGCGTATAATGAAAGGGCTGCGGTCCAGGGATTGCCCATACCGAGGCATGTAACGTCATCTCATTGGCCTAATGAACTGGACAAACAGCGGATGATTGTACTTTGCCGTCTCATGCTGCAATCTCCAGGTGGCCTGAGCTCATGTCCGGTGCCTACGCTCGGCTTATGACAGCCAGCCTCGGTCCAAGGTCGGCGCGCTGAGGCTACCTGAGGTTCCTGGTAAAGGCATTTCAGCAGTGGAATCCCATCCGTTCCAGCGCAAGTCGCGATGCGGCGCGCAAAACATACGCCTAACCAGGCACCTGACCTTACCTACCCGACCTACCCATCTCTCCTTTGCTGCCACTCTTCCCTCCTAAGACACTTATCCTCATCTCAACTGAACGTGTCTTGATTACCACAAACAACCACACTGCGCCCAAGGTGTGCCAACTACCTTACCTGAATCTTCCTGTTCTTGCGGCAGGAGATTAATTCCTAATTCCGTTCTCTTCATCATCGACGTCACGTCTTCGCTTCTTTTCCCTCCCATCTTCAATCATCCCATTCGCCCGACTACTCTATCGTATTACACCTTTCTTTGCTCCATATCTTTTCGCTCCTTGCCTCTCCGCGCGTCCGTACCCAGCCCCCTCCATGGTGTGAGATCTCATAATGTCGACTTCAGCCGACATCCCGAAGAAGACGCGGCTTTCGCAACCGGCGTCCCCGATTCGCACTGTTCTATCGCTGCCTCCGCAGTGGCTCCAGATGTACGACGAGTTCATAATTAAGAATGCGAGCCAGGTTTCCCAGATAGAATCGGCCTTGCGATCGCTCACCTACATCATCCCTGGTAATGTCCCTCGGTTGATTTCTCATCAAATCATCTCATCTGACTGTTCCATCGCAGGACGCTTCCGTGACGCCGAGATCGCATCCGAAACTTTGCATTCGAGTGTGCAACTTCTTTCCCTTTATCATGATACCCTACTTATGCGCGCACTTTCGCGCATTCCGTTGGCGCGACTCCCATCTCCTCACGCCCGATACACCAAGTACTGGACGCAGCGCAGCCCCATGTACCGCCGTATCGCCATGCTATTGCAAATGGTCACATATACCCAGCTACTATGCGAAATGGCGGCGAAGAGACGAGGAGGCGAGAAGGGCCGATGGCGCGTCATTGTTATCTTGGAGGCCATCAAGGCGTTCTGCCGTCTGTTGCTGCTGCGGGTGACGCGCGCGCGACCACTCGTCACACCCGTTCTGCCCGAGCGTGAACCTATTCCCGAGGAGCCAGAGTCGGCAGACGACAGCGCATTGAAAGAGTTGATGGGTGATACCGCCAACGGTCACGCTACAGAGGCCGGCGAAGACGCTCCCAAGCCCCACGAGAAGGAGTGGTCGATGCCTCGGACCGGCATGAGCCTCCCGTCCCTGCCGAATGCAGGTGACATTAGTGGTTACCTCCTGAGCAAGGTTCTGACGGCCGACGACGTGAAGCCGGCGGCTAAGCTGCTGAACCAACTTCAGGGGAGCGCCCAGGCGGCCGAAGTGCTTCATATCCTGGCACCATTAGTCTATGCTGTTGCTCTGTCAAGAAGCAAGAACAAGAAATCATGGACACCTTGGCTCGTGGGTCTGAGCGTCGAGTATGCGGCACGTCAATTGAGGGACCGCAGCTTCAGAACCACGCCTCTCGAGCGCGACGAATGGAGCAAGAGGGGCTGGGCCATGGGATGGTGGACCATGCGCGGAGCCTTTTACGAGAACATCATGAAGGGTGTCGTCGGCGGCGTAAGGTCAAGGGTACCCGGAATCGTTGGTGGTATCCTGGAAGACTACGAGTATCTGTGGGATAACTACTACTTCAGCACCAGTGCTTGAGGAACAATCCCGTCTCTGGCACCTAACCCCCCCCCCCCAAGAATTGGAACTGAGGCTTCGAGATTTCGATCCTCCGACCTACTTCATTGAAGGATCAACTTCGGGCCACGTTGCCCAAGGGCTTTCTAGACCGCCAGATTCCAACGTGGTACCTTCTGCACAAGCCAGCGCAGACAAGCACCAGCAGACGCAAATAATTTCTTTTGTGATAACCACTATGTGGTCGGCCAGGGGTTGGTACGGACTGAGACACGTTGGTTAGCGAGCAAGCATTCATGTCGAGGACGCGAGCTAGTCGTAATTTACCCCAGCTAGTGCGAGGAAATGCACTTCATGGGCGTACGACATGCGGCTCATGGGCGTTAGGCAGTTGCCAAGCAAATCCGTCATCTACACCTCCAGCATCTCAAATGCTAGCGCGACGAGGGTCCCAGTTTCACTGCCCTTTGCGATTTCAGTTCACCCTGGTAACAGTGGGCTCTCTGCCCCGCTAACATATGAGATGCTGGAGGAGGTGTACACGCCATGCCCTTCCAGGTGCATAGTGCTTTCAGGGAGGGGGGCCGGCTTGACTTGCACCATCCGAGTGGTCCAAGTCTCCGGGGAGATTCCAGTATTTTGGGATGCGATGCGGTTGATAATTTTAGTGGCTGAAGATGGGCTTTTTGGCATGGCGGGGGCGATTAAGTTCGTCCGCGATACCCTGCATCCTACATGATCCGAGACAGCCACCTCAACCGACGCAAAGAAGGGATGCAGCTATGACGATGCTGTGAGGGGTAGACGAGTGCGGGCATGGGATTGCAGCCTCTGAGACCAAATACTCAAACTCGATTCGGTTCCATCGTATCAGATACGCAGTGAGACAAGCTGCTTCTACGGTGTCCCAGGTGACGGACTCTTGAATGTTTTGGCATGATCTCTAAGACCAGCCCAGCCCGATTGACGCCAGGAATACTTGTTACAGTCGGGAAAATTGTACCTACAACCGCCTGAGAAGATGAATATTACGAAGGGAATTCCAGGTAGTCTTGAGACGGACGGATCCAACCCGCTTTCCAGAGTTTACGCGAACACATTCTATCCCTAAAAACCTAACCCCTGGAGCTGTAGCCTGTCGACTCTTCATCCAGGTAAGGCCTGGGTGCAATCCCTAAACACACGTTGGACTCTTCACGTAGAGGTAGAAGAAACAAGCACGATACACGGCCGATTGAGCAGGAGGGTAGCAGCTCAAGGTTTTGATGGAAATCGTCGAGGTAGTTAGTAACTACTGCGAGATTTTCATTCATCATTCGGCGTGGAAAACGCGGTCCTTTTCGGACGTAAAGGTTACCAAGAGCAGGAGAGTAGAGGATGAGCAAGGGTGAAAAGCCACGCTCGCGGGAGCTGGAGGTGCGGCACATGGCTGTCGATCGTATGTCGGGGGAGCTTTCCATGATGCCGGCTGCAACAAGATTGCTTTTTCCAGTTCCACCTCGTCAGGGCTAGCTGTCAAATGACTGGTCTCGGTCATGACTGATTCAGGCCTTAGGTGGCAAGCATGTGCGAATTCTTCAGACGGATCGCAATTTGAGTCCTGACAGCGCCTGAAGATGCGGCCCCGAGTCACAGTGACCAGGGCTGGGCTGAGCTGGGCTGGGCTGGATTGGTCGCCAGGGATGGAAAGTATGGCATCACACCGCATCCTGGATGCCAATCAGGAACGGTGAGATGGTGGCCAGCTCGCCGACATGTTCAGCAACGTTGGGCTCCAGGTAGTTGGCGTCAGCTCGAACACACCTGCATGTAAGGTAGGCAGCTTGGCTCAAGCGCATCTTTCAGGCCCAGGCGATCGGGTCGTCATTCGTCACATTTTGGGGGGGAGCGCTGTCGAATCGCAATTTAAGGTAGGCTATTCGTCATATTCGGATGATTGGGAACTCGAGAGCATTTGATATAAACCCAGCCCGGCATAGTCTAGACAGGCCCAATACACCCATCCTTCAGGAACAGCCCAATGCAGGACGACACCCAAGCAGGATACCGAACGGAGTCAAATCCTGTCAATTTCTACGCAGGGCATTTGTGTACAGCATCGGAAGGCCAGTGAGAAGATGAACGCGACATGCCACGCACGGGAGCCAGACCGGAAGTTAGCCGCAAGTCAACGGCCACTCCCAAGTACGGAGCCGAAGACAGCAACGGGCGGATAGCTATGGATACCTTGGTGAACACGGCACGATCCAGCCAGTGCTTATACTCATTGCCACGAAGCGCAAGCCAAGCCGGCCACATCAGGCCATCTCCACTGGTCATTCCGTCGACCTCTTGACGCGACATCCGACATTTGAATCATCGCGGATCCATTTTCCAGTGGGAATGAACCAGGAGAGAGTGCGAGGAGAGGGGGGTGAGGCAGATGAGAAAAGCAAATATGCACAGTTGCCCTAAACCTAGTACATGCAGCAGACTGCTCCAACCAGAACATGTCCCATTGGCTCGTCTTCCCCAGATCTCGTCCACAGTAATGGAGCCAGCCCACAAGACTATCTACGGTCTATCGATCGGAGAGTTGCGGGTTTACCTACTTTACCATAGTAGCCCGACGGATAACCATGTCACCATGGCGAATGTCCTTGTTAAGACAAGGGAAATACTGAGAGACATATATACTCAGAAACACCTACCGCCAATTCCTGAGAAAGGAGCGTCCCGCCCTCGAGCCAAGCTCATTCAGACTGAGCTAGACGAAGCGAGACTGACGAGCATGGGTTGTTGGTTGATGGGGTCGGGTAAGACAGGGCTTGCAGGAATCTGCAACTCATCTGCGTCTCTCTATTCTGCATACGTCCGTAGCTCCCAGGGGAGCCCTTTTCTTTACGCAGTATTCCTTCTCCTCATTAGGAGTGATGAGCATGACAATGACAGCACATTGGCGCGCAGAGTGGCAGCGGCACGACACCACGCACTACCGGGGGGCATGTGGTTGGTGGGTGTCTTGGGTTTATTTTTATTTATTTTCTGTTATTTTTTTCTTTCTTTTTCTTTTCCCTATCCTAGAGTATGGAACCCAACTTCTTGGAGGCCACGAGGCCGCGCCGCGCCGGTTCTGGGTTCTGGCCCTGGAACTTGTCTGGCCTTGTCCTCCGCCCGATCGCCGTCCAACGCGGTGGCCTAAAGTATGACATCTAGATCTCGCCTGCCTTCTTTTTATTTGTCCTTTTTTTTTTTTTTTTTTTTTGGGTCTCCTTCTTGGGCATAGGCGCGCGTGTTGAATGCCATGTCTGGCCCTTGAACTCGCACTCCACCCCCTGTCCCGCCATGGTCATCCATCCATCCATCCATCCATCCCTTGTCCCGCCGATGGACCCCGGACACTTTGGGCTCCAGTCTGAACATGACCGACCGACAGGACTGCGGAGCATCGAAGTATCGTACGTACGGATACGTACCCGGCTCTGTACAAGGCCCTTCCCCCCGCGACTGCAGACTGCGGAATGCGGTCTGGTAGCGAGAGCCGAAGACGACGTCGACGCTGCCAGAGGAGAGGAACCATCGTCTCCCAGATTGCTTTTTCCTCGCGATACTCTGAGACTAGGGCCAGCCACCCTGGAAAACTCGCGCTGCCCTTTTTTTTCTGATTCGAGCGAGAAGGAAGCGGGATTTGAAAACGGACAAGGAAAAGGAGGAGAAGGAGGCGTTGACATAGACAGCACAGAAGACCGCCGAAGACATACGCCGACGCTGACGGGACTATTCGTTTGGATACAGAGCCCAGATCGTGACCGTGACGTGACAGGGGGGGTCTTAATCAACCATCACCCACGCACACACACCCCCTTTGCTCAGTTCAACTTTCGCCGCGCTGCTGTTGTCTGAGATCCGTCTCTCCGCTCATCTTACATGACAACCAGCCTCCGCCCAAACCCGCCGTTTCTTCGTCTTTTGTGTTCACTTCTCAATCTGCCATTACCCGCGCCGAGCCAGCATAGACCGCGATCCTCGGAAGCCTGAGGCCTATCCTTGACATCACAAGAACACTTTCTGGCGGTGAACAACAACCGCGTTCTGTCCGTCCGCCGACATTCGGAAAAAGCTGGACGTCTCACGAGATGAGCCTGACCATCTCCAATCGACTCTCGGCGCATCACGGTTCTATCGGAGGAAGTACATTTGCCCCGTTTCCCTCGCCACGCCATGGGTATCCCATGCATCGGCACCAACGGCCAACCACTCGCCCGTCCGTCCAGGTGCAGATTCAGGACAGAGACCGGGCTGCTTCTTCGATAAATGCAAACAGCTTTCGTCAAAATGACGGCGTATCTCTTCAGGATAGGTCTTCGGAACCCGTCCCGATAGCCTCGTCGGCTCCGGTCTTCAACTCAAAAGAACCCGTCTCAGAGAACGACAGCAACAGTCGGGCTGCGAGCAACACCAACAGCTTCGCGACACCGGGCTCGGGCTCGGGCTCAGGCTCGGGCTCGACGGCTGGTCTCGTTAACCCATTTGAGCTTTCCTCCGTAGCCTCCTCGGAACCTCGTCATGTTCTCATTCGCGTTGACGGTGACGCCGGGTCCTACCTCGGCAGCGTTACTGGCCAGCCAGCTACTCAGGCGTGTAATCTGTCGTCCGAAGTGCACGGGTCATTATCAGTCATCAACGGGGACTCGATCCAGACGGGTTGGAGCATCGACTACTCCGGGCTCTCTCGTACGCCTCGCGAGTATGGCGATGGTGTGGGTTGGCGGTTGCAGGAAGCTGAGGCTGTGTCAGATCCGCATCAGACCTTCACCTGGCCGAGGAAGTACGAGTGTTCGATGTGCTCACTTCGGTGGAACGCAGTACCTCTTCCGCTAAAGGTTATCCGCGGCGACGTCAGTCAAAAGGACAGAATCGACTTGAGAATAGTAAGTTCTACCACGGCGCGACGTCTCGCCAGACGCCAAGTCTTACATAGACTACCAGCCCAACCCGTCCGATGCTAAGAGGGACCCGAGTTTCTCTCGGCCGGGGTGTTCTGAGGTACGTCGCCATGCCGGGACATCACTAGACCTCGTTGTGGATTTAGAGTTGACACCTGCTTGACATCCCCCCAGTTGCACTACTACCTGGACCATGAATGTTCGGGTAGTGAGCCGTGCGTTCGGGGTCTCTGCCATCATTGTCTCCCCGTCTCCTTCCTGCCGGACTCCCAGCCAATGACTCACTGCTGTCCGCCACCAGTCGCCGAGCCGGGGCATCTCAAGGAGATATATCGCTGTATCATGGACAATTGTTCCTTTCTAACAGATACTCGGCGAGAGATGAAGGTTTGCTCTTGTCCATGATCTCCACTCTGAGCCTCTGCAGTTTCTGGCTTACACTCAAAGCTAGGCTCATCTCCATTCTCCGAGGAAGAACGGCCACAAGGCATACCTAGTAGGGCTGGCAAGTCGCATCCAGAATGGCCAGACACTCAGTGCCATCGACAAGGAGATATCGTCGCGCTTGATGCTCATGTTCAACGATAGAGACGCTCGCGGACAGAAGTCAATCTCGCAGCCCATCAACACCGTTCTGGGTCCGGAGGATATCAGCAGTCCCTCCGTGCTGCGACAGCACACCCAATGGATGTCGTATCTGGGATTACACACGCCCGAAATACACCGCCGCGACTTTTTCGATCCGAGGACCGACCAGTGGTACTGCCGAGAATACAACCTCGACGATGACTTCGACGACGCCTGCGAGAATGTGAGAGTCGTCTCTTCCGCCACTGGTCGCGCTGTGAGATCGACGGACTTTCTATGGCGATGAAGAGAACTTTCGACAGAAAGACTATTCCCTCTCCGAACTAGGACACTGCAAATTGCTTTGGTTTTTTTTTTTTTCTTTTTTCTCTTCTTCTCTCTTTTGTTGCTCCTCCCCGTGGCACAACGCTCCGATTATTGTAACATATTTTTTTTTTCTTACTGCTAACTTGCGGCGTTGGGTTTGTAAAGGCGGAAAAAGACCTGGAACGTGAAACAGAGGGGGGCGGGGAAAAGGAATGTCACGATTCTCATGCTTTATTATGATATGACGGGACATCGGCAGGACCCTCACACTACAAGGTTTTGGAAAAAGCGAGTTTCACAGGAGACATATCTGGGGCTTTCAGGCCAAGCGATTACTGGAGTTGGTCCGCGCAGGTTTCATTACTTTAGCCAAACGAGAGACGGATGATGACTTTTGGTTTATGAAAAGGAGGGGGCTTTTAGGCCACTTGCTGTTTTCTTGGGAGGCATCCTAGGCGCGAGTCACTTGCGAGAAACACGTTCCATGGAGAACTCGCTGGAAATACTCTATCTTTGCTTCATCGATATGTGTTTTTGTTTTGCCCTTGTTACCTTTAACTTTGGTATCTTCTGCTACGGGAATGGAAGAAGCTTGTAGATTGGGACCTGAGGGTCTTATTCGGTCAATATTTCTGCGAGAGGGGAGGATGGGGTTTCTGCGGACCCAACCAAGGCTTTCATGAGAGTAGGTTCGGGTTTGAGACATGTTGCTTTTTTCGCCCGATTTCAAGGTGATGGATTCTACAACTGCTTGCAATGACACGCAAGCAGGTGCCGGCCGCAATGATACTCGATCCTCTTCCGTACCGTAGCAACAGACGAGAATCGAACCGAATCAGAATCCGATACTGTTGACTCGTCCGAAGGACTCAAGTTGGGACAAGTGACGAGAACGGGAACTGTTCAAATTATTTTGCACGAGATGGGCCGGTGAAGGCCGCGAGCCAGCCCGATCTTGGTCTGCAGAAAAAGGATGTCACAGGGCGCTGGCTGGCGGTTGTCAGCCATTTCATGAGAGACGGGAGACTTGACTTATGATATTTATACACGGATAATAGACGCACTGAAGACGGTCTCGAGTCTTCGTCTCGGAAACTCGGGGCTACTTCGATCTGTGAGACACTACGCTTAGGACGTAGTTTCGAGAGGACTGGGTCGGTCTTGGGAGGTTGCATGTGGGATCGTACGGAGGGCTACATGTTTCACTCGCTCTTGGAGGACCCCAGAAAGTTATAGGATTCAGTAAGCTTGGTTCGTAGTGCATGATATATTGATATTATTATCAGGTCCTTCCCCGTAGTTTCAGGTAAGGGGATTCTATATATATAGTATAATAAAGGAACTTCCTATATCCTTATTATAGTTATAGAACTTCCTATATTATTTAATATACCTTCTCTAATAAAGCTATTTAAACTTTACTAAATATTATTAAATAGTACTTATTCTATATCCTTATTACTAAAGTCTCCAGAGCGTTATTTAACCTTAAATATTATTATTAATCTCTATTACTCCTCCTCGTTATAAGTATATTAGTATTTATAATTAACTTATATACTTATTATCTCTCTAGGATTATTATTGTTAGGGATATTAGTATATTTATTATAAGGATTTATAATCTTCCCCTTAGTATTAACAACTAAGTATATATAAGAAGCTCTTTTTCGCTCTATATTAACTTCTAATCTTTAGTAATATATAGCTCTATTAAGATCTATAATATTATAGGGCGAGGTAATAATAGAGTAGCTTAATAATATCTTATTAATACTAGTATAAGGGGTTACTATAGGTTTCTTTCCTCTAGTAAATATATTTCCCTATCTTATTAAACTTATATACTCTAAGGTTAATAATAATAAGTAATACTTAAAAATAAAGTTATTAATTTATAAATTAGTAGATATTCGTTATTATTTTATATCCTACTTTATAAGTTATTATTCTTATAAAAACCTAGTAAGGTCTTTTAATAATTACTTATAAACCTAACTAGTTTAGTTATTATTATAGTTTCTCTCTACTAGAGATATGTATCTAATGAGATTTATATATTTCTATTACTAGAGAGACTTTATAAGTCTATTTATTATAAGATTTATTAATAGGGTATATTTAACTTTAATTTATTCTTCTTTAACCTCCTATTATAGCTAATAATTATAAACTTATATATAGCGAAGTTATAATCTTAAGCGCTCTAGTTCCTTTATAACTAGGTTAATTATTTACTAATTATTAACCTAGATCTTAACTTTTAATAATAAGGGTTAGTAATCTGAAAGCTTTATAATTAAGTAACTTATAAAAGATCCTTCTTTTATTATTTAAAATAAAGCCAGTAGTTTAGCCTCTATTATTAATATAGTTATTATATCCTACTTATTTACTCTCTAACTAATAACTCCTCTATAGAGTTTTATTATAAATACTTAAGAACTCTTATAATCTATTAAGATATTAATAAAACTAGCGTCTAAAGCGATAATTAAGCTATCCTTAGTAGTTCCCTTATCTATACTAAACTCGAGGTATAGGTCTTTTATATTATTTAAGTAAATAAGTATTTAATCTATTACTCGTTAATATTTATTACTTAGATTTTAATTAAAATAAGTAAGTTAGCTTATAGTAAAGGCTATGTTAGGTCTACTTATAATAGTAATATATAATATTAATCTAACTTTTTATTAATATATAATTATTTACTTTAGAGATACCTATAACTAATAAGGTTTTAACTCTTTTATATTTATAAGTATTTAATAAGTATCTTTTAGTAGCTAGTTTAATATCTTAAGGCCTAAATATTTCTAGATCTTCTTAATATATAATTTCTATAATATCTAAAGCCTTTACCTTAGTTAATCTTAAGTAATCTCTATACCTAAGAACTACTTAAAGTTATTACTACTTACAAAGTAATACTGCTCTTTTATCTTCTAAATATATTAACTTACTTCTTCCTTCTTTATTTTAAAGTAATAGTAGTAGTAGTTATTAATATAGTAGAAGAAGATTAATTAATTCTTATATTAATAATAAGTTTCTTTACTGATATATTTAAATTAAATATCTTGAAGTCCCTTTTAAAAATAGCGTTATTATAAAAGAAGTAATCTTCTAAGTCTATATAGAGCTTTATTTAGCTTTAGAATATTATATTTATTACTATATCCTACTAGATACTCTATATAAATCTCTTTATTAAGATCTATATATATAAATATATTTATAATATTATATTACTTTAGTTTAAGGTTAAACCTTATTCCTATTACTATTAATACTTAAAACGAAAGTCTTATAAGTATAGCTATATAGGTATCTTAAATTATATCTTTTACGTATTAATCTCCTCCTACTTTAAGTTAAGCTTTAAACTTCTTAAGCTTACCCTCTTTATCTAACTTATAAGTATATACTTATTAATAGTTAAAGCTTTATTATTTTTATTCTTTTATTACTTTAACTATTAACTATATTTCTATTTAATTATAGCTTTTAAGATAAGATCTTTTAGCCTTATAGAACTCCTCCTTATATAGATAATTTCTAAGATTTAAATAATAATAAGGTAAAGGTAATAGTACTATAATTACTATTCTAATTATAAACCTAGTCTATATACTTTTATTTTATTATTAGATTCTCTAGAGTCTATATTAATCTCTAAATAATAGATATTCTTTTAATAATATCAGGCTTTTAGTCCTTAGTTTATACTTATTATAAATACTACTAACTATATAATCCTTAGTATAGGGATTAATTAAAAGTTACTAAGATATCTCTTATAATTTTATTTAGTTATAAATATCCTTATATCTTTACTCTATATTACTAAGTATAATAATAGAGTTTTTAGTAATGTTATAAAGTTATTTTAACTTATATCTATTTAATCCTCTAAAATATTCTCTCTGGAGTCTAACTAAGGTTTATCTACTTTATACTCTTCTTCTAACAATATTATCTCTCCTAGTATTTTAATCTTACTATAGATTTTATTATTAGTATAGTTATTAATTAACTCTACTAGACTTCGCTTAACTTCTTATTAAGCCCTAACTTTCTCCCCTACGTTTTAGGCTAAATTAAGGTATTATCTAAGCTCTTTAAGGTTAATTATCCTTAGGTTATTAAGGATTATTTGTAATAATCTATTATTAAATTATTATTTATTAAATATTATATCTCTTATAATAAATACTTGATTCTTTATTAAGGTTTATATTTAATATTAGTTTATTAAATTATATCTAATAAAATACCTAATGTATACCCTTAGAGATAGATACTTAAGTCTTCTTTCTTAAAGTTAAGCCTCCTTTATAAGTATAAAGGCCTTATAGCTATAAGCTCTTATATATAAGACTTTAGGTATTAAGAACTTATATAGCTAAAAGTAGTTATAAAGGGCTTTAAAAGGAGTCCTCTTTCCTTATAATTATAAAAGTATCCAATTATACATATACATAATAGCTCTAAGTATATATATAATAGCTCTAAGTATATTAAGCTATAGTTACTCTAGTAACTTAGAGTTAATAGTTATTATCCTCGCTTTTATTATAATAACTACTACTATACGCTCTATACCTCTATTTTACTCCTAGGTATTAGGTATTAAAGCCTCGAGACTAAATCTTTATTTATATAGCTCTAAGGTAAGTATTAAGTGTATTCTCCTAACTTCTCTATTATATTTAAATACTTTATTCTTAATAAGGTATTATATCTTAAGATATAAAATAAACTTATTAGTAACTTTAAGGATCTATACTAATTAGTATCTATTAAAGTAATAGTCCTATATAAATCTAGTTACTCTATTAATAAAGATAAGATAACTAGTATATTCCCTATATCTCTTATCTATAGAGTAAAAGTAAAATATAATATATTCTCCTAGTTTTAACTATTTAAGGGATTCTTATAATACTTTTTATATAATTTCTAACACTTTTAATTATCTATAAGTATTATAATGAATTATCTTTAAATATTTAAATTAATTATTTAATAATATATAAGCTTCTCTAATAGATTTATATAAGTAAGCGAGGGCTTTAGGTCCTAGATATCCTATCTTTTAATACTAAAGGTATATATCTATAAAAGATAGCTTTTAAGGTATATAACTATACTTTTAAGTTATAACTATTATTACTTTTATATTTAGCGATTTAATAACTTATTACCTATATTATTAATATAGTTTATAAATATACTTAAAGTTCCTCTTATATAGATAATTATTCCCTAGGCTATAGTTAGCTTATAATCCCTTCTTATAAAGTAGATATAAAGAAACTATACTAATATAGAAGTCGCTATAATATATAACTCCTTATAAGATAAGTCGTTTAGTTCTTAATTTCCAAGTAACTATTATATCAATAGTACTATATCTCTTAATAGGGACTTTCTAGGTTCCTACTTATATAAAGTCGCCTCTTAATACTTAGTAATACCTGTAGAATTATTATTAATCACAAATATATATATTATTAATCCTCTATTATAAATTACTAAATCCCTTAGTAAGTATATATTCTTAATTAAAGTAAATAAAGCTAGGATAATCCTTTTATAACTAGGTAGCTATAACTTAAGACTTTTAATATACTCCTTAAGTAAGGGTTTTACCTCGATATTCTTCTTAACCCTTAATAAGATCTTCACGCTAGGTTTCTATCCTTCTAATACCTTCTTATTATTTAAATACTAATAGTTATTATACTTATAGCTATATATTTTGTAAGAATACCAAAGGTATATCTTAAAAATTCTATAATAATCTTACAAGGTTTATATAAACCTTAATAAATAACTATAGTATATATAGTTATATACCTATATAATATCTCTTTAATAATACTTTAATAACTATAAAACATAAAATAATAACTATAAAAGTATTTCCTTCATGG